>JADRCC010575975.1:2049-13796 GCA_019843855.1 Hylomyscus alleni
GGGAATGGAGTGGGTGGGTGGGTGGGTGGGTGAGCAGGGGGAGTGGGGATGGGATAGGGGGGTTTCAGAGGGGAAATGAGAAAAGAGGATAACACTTGAAGTGTAAATAAAGAAAAATATCTAACCAAAAAAAAAAAAAATCTCTTGGCTCCTCTAGCACCATGTCTGCCTGCAGGTTATCATGCTTCCCACCATGATGATAATGGGCCAAACCCCTGAGACTGTAAGCTAGCCCCTGAAGTGGAAATTTCTGGTTCCTTTGGAAACTCAGTTACGTCATATGATGTTTTGCTGAAGCAGACACAGGTGAAAGAATGTTTTGCTGAAGCACACATGTGAGAGGACATGTGATGTTTAAAAAGAATATAAATATGACCCCATAGACAGTGGAAGGAGGCTCTGGCCTTGGTTCACCTTGCTCTGCCTTTCTAATCTTTGCTGACAATGCTCTTGCATTGATTCAGCTTACACTGCATTGCTGATTTTTGCTTGTCGTGACTCTGTAGAGAATAACTCACCAAAGAAGTTCTTGTGATATGCCGGTGGCTTCTTACTGCTTCCGTGGACTCACCAATCAGAAGAGCCTTGCAGGTTCTTCTGGATTGAGCTGCCGCTGCTGATTTGTGATTTGCCAGAGGACTGGAGTGCTGATGACGAAGATTGGAATCGCCCCAAAGAACTGTTTCTAAACAGGTCCACAAACCCTGTTTCCTATAAACCTTTCTTTTCCACTACCTCTGGTGAGTGGTGTGCTAGAAGTGAGGTTGAAGCATTTGGAAACCTTATTAGAGTAGGCTTTGAAAAATCTAAGACTAGAAGCCCTGATTAAATGTTTGCCTTTGTAAGAGGTACCTCGTTCATGGTGTCTCTTCCCAGCAGTTTAGAGTTCTGTTTCTCCAGTTCGCATGGTGGATATGGGCCATTACCAACAGTACTAACGTTTGCATATGACAGACCAAGCTTCTTGGAGACTCTGGCCTTGTCAGATTCACACTGCAAATGTTAGTGCTCAGACTGCAGGACTGGAAGTTGCATCCACACAATGGCATCAGCAAAAGAGGGCCATAGAGCTTGCAAGTGACTAAACTGAAGTTTCACGTGCTTAGAGCCGGTACAGATCAGTTGGTCTGGTTCTATGCGTCTTCTCGGACCTGCTCCTTTCTGAATAATCTGTCATGGAGAGGAAGTTATTGACACTCAAAAACATCATTTCTACAGAGATCTTTACAGAGAGAAGCAAAACAATTTGTTGATCTCACGCAGAGAGGAAGGTGGGGGAGCTTGGAGCAACATTCATCTATTCTTGTTTCAGAAGTTTCAGAACTTCATAATACCACAATGCTATTTGTAGACTGGACTGTTTTCATGGCAAAAACAGACATAACGATCAAGAAAATGCACCCATAATGAATAAAGATGCTGAGATACATAGTAGGCTGGAATCGTTGGCTGCAGGGACCTCAGACTGCAGAGGTTCACAGCCCTCTAACTGGATGTGGTGACTTACCAGGGAACATGTGTACCCACCATCTTTTTGTCAATAATATTCTGGGCCTCAGGGTGATTTCTCCTTCAGCATTCCATCCACCTAGACACAGGAACACATTTGATTTTGCTAGCTAGTTCCTGGTCCTGAGTAAAAGCTGTTAATACGAAGGCGTCATTCACCATGCAGCCTCTCTGTACCCAGGGATACACTGTGTGTGTCCACCCTGCCACACAGAAAGTCTAAGTTTGAGGCTATTTCTGCCAGGCCACATCTTGTTTCATCACGTTCGGGGACATGTTCACTCACTCTACAAACCCATTGTACAAACCTCTTATTAGCTCCTGCCCCTTCCCTCTTGCCTGGAGTTTCAGGAGACCTCAGTCCATTGTGTGATGCTATATCACAACATTACTGGGCGGGCAGTTGGTAAGGCAACTAAATGAGACTGGTGAGTTAAAGATTTGGGGAAGAGAGGCCAGCACCTGGAATTCTTGCCTTGTCATCCCACCGTAGAGGGAGTAAGGGCAAAAGACAGTAGGAGGATAAATTCACTCTTTGACTAACGCTGACCTTAAGATGGAGCCCTCAAGCTCTCAGCCTTTCTTCCAGGCCCCAGCGGTTAGAGGGGCAATTAAATCTCAATGTGATTTGGAGGGGACAAATATCCTAGCCACAGCTCAGCTGAGCCCAGCCTTTGAGCATCTTGTATGTGTAGTTCCTCTCCTGGCCTCTAGGTGGCGGAAGAGCTTCTGCTCAAGAGCAGCTCTCTTCTCTCACCGATGGCGGTTTCCCCAGATCCAGCTTTATTTGTCTCTCTGTAGCTGTCGCCACAATCTGCAGCAGCTTACATAGGTATCTGCTGTTAGGAGTCATTTTCCTCTCACAGAAGCAGCATAGTCCACTGTCGTGTGTGCTGTTCCTGGGCAGACATGGATGAAATGTCCACTCACTTCAGGTAGGGACTACTGAGTAACAGACCAAAGTTAAGGATGGATACCGTCAAAGTCCAACTTGGTGAATCGATGACTTTTATTTAAAGAAGTGTGGATGAGGGCGGTTACTGACAGGAGCAGAAATGACTCAATGACATCTGCATCACCAAAGCCCGCCCTGCCCCCAGCATGACCATGAAAGCTGGAACCTTGGACTTCACAGTCTGCAGGCAGCTCCACAGGTTGGAGAGTCTCTTCAAGGCACTCCAGTTGCTTTGAGAGTTATCTCTCAGGGGACTTTATTCCTCATCTGTGCTTGGGGAGAGAGTAGGTTAGTGTATCCTGTTGGTTTCAGGGACTTCTTCTGGAGGCTTAGTTGTTTTCTTCCTGAACTTGCCTGCAGGATGGAATGCGTCACTTCCCTTTAGAACTCCCTGTGTCTTAATTAGCTTTCTTCCGAGGTATCTTAGAGGGAGGACATTGCTACATAACACCCACACTGCCTAGGGTCTGTGAAGGGCTCTAGTAGGTCTGAACATGGGAAACATGGCACTAACAGGTTTTGCTCTTTGTCCTTCTCTCCCTAGCTAAAAACTGTTAGGTTACATTTCTAAAGTTAGGCCCCAAGGTCTACTGCCTTGTTTGACGACTGACTAATTTCTGAAACTAAAGATGAAGGTCCAACAATCAAAATTCATTATTTGGCCAACTTGTCCAATCAGGTCTTACCAACTCACCCTAGCACAGACTCCTACTCCCCTCACCTTTTCCTCTTAAAAACCCACTCCTGCAGGAATAACTACTGTGGCTCCCTTGCTTGCTGCTGCCGCCTTTGCAACTCCTTCCCTCCCTCTACCTGACTTGAGCAGGACTCTGCTATTCTTAGAGGGCTACAGGTCTATGCAGGGGATACATTTTGTTATTGTGTGGCTGGTGGTGCAAAGTAGGGTCCCTAAACATTTCTAATCTTCAGCTGAGTGTGTGCAACCTTGGCGTAGAGTCCAATGGCAAGTCTGCATTGACCGAATGAGCAAGGCCAGGATTGGGCTTTGCTGACCATGAGAGGGACACTTAAAAATATTCTATTAATTCTTTGGGAATTTCATATGGTGTATTTTGGTCAGATGCACCCCCACGGCTGCCTGTAACTCCTCCCACTTCCTTCTCTATCTCCTTACCTCCTGACTTCCTGTCATAAAAACAAAACAAAAACAACAACAATAAACCATCAGCTCCAATTTGTGCTATGTCGATACTTCTGGGTGTGGAGGACAGTGGATCTACCAGGAGCCTCATCTTTAAAGAAAACTGACTTGCCTTCCCTCTCCCCCAGAACTTATCAACTGTCCATCACTCCTCAGTTGGGGTGGGTTCATGAACCCCTTCCCATGCCATATTATTATATGGATTGGCTTGATCTTGTGAAGACAGTGACAAGGGCTGACCTGAAGCATTAGATGTGGGTCCTAGTTGCTACAATAGACTCTGAAATCCCATTCTGCAGACCTTCCCTGAGTCCAGCACTGGGTTCAGAAAGGGCAACCTCTTCCCTCCCTGAGTGCATGTGTGTGTGTGTGTGTGTGTGTGTGTGCGCGCGCGCGCGCGCGCGTGCGTGTGTGTACATGCGTGTGTAAGCTGGATGAATCCAGATACCAGGGCTTATGATCCCTCCGGCCAGCAAGCCCAGTTCTTGAAATGTGTCTTGAAAGGAGAACCTTTCGAATGGAGACTTAATAGCCATGAGATGGCGCCATAGTTCCAGCAAACTCCACAGAGCCCTTTGAGAGGACAGAGTTGCTAAGAACTGGTGATTGAGCGCAAACACCTCCCATCTGTCTGTGAGGATAGTTCTCAGCTCAGAATGGGGGATTAACATAACATCATGCTGCAGCTAATGAGAATGAGGAAAATGTTTCAGAAAGCAAACTTGCAAGACCGCTCGTTCCCTGTGTGGACTGAGAAGGGCCTCCCATGCTGGCAGGGACAGTTTCTTACAGAAGGAGAGGAAACGAACAGGCTGAACTTCCCATATAGATCTTGGGAGCCCATTTTTAGAACTACAGAGTCCAGATGCCCCAGTGTAGCATCTTGGTGGCTGCCACAAAGGCAAATAGGGACAAAAGGAGGAAGGCTCCCCAGTCTAAGTTCCCATTTTTTTCTTCCCCAGGATCCTGCTTGCCAACCTCTTTACCACCCCCAACATTCCCTATCAATCTTTCATGGACCTGTTCCCATCATGCCTCGGGACCTCCAATGTCCCCACATTCTGGAAAGCTGGAGTTCTCATTATGTAGCCTAGGCTAGACGTGAACTCATGACTCTCCTTTCCCCAACCTCGCATCTGGATTTCTGGGTTCACAGTAAGTAGCACCAGGCCTAGCCTGTTGCTTCTTGATTCGTCTCTGAGAAGTGATTCCCCTGGGGCTCAGCTCCACTTCTTAAGCTTATGTTGTTTCCTGCACATAGCAGGCACTCCAGGGATATTTATGGGTGTTGGAGAGCATAGTAAAACATGTTTGCTCCATATTCAAAGGGCTAGGAGATGTTTAATAGTAAAGCATAAAAAGAGAGAGTATGTGGGTCATTACTCTTGCTCTCAGAAAGCTATAGATTATGACTTTAGATCATAATCTATAAACTAGCAGTGTGACTGTATTATTATTATTAGAAGTAGCATCAATAACAGCACATTTATCGAGTGCCTGATGTGTAGTGTTCACTGGGTTATGCATTTTATATATGTTCTTCATTTAGTTTTCCCAACTAAACCCTTGGAGGTGCCTTTTGAATTTTCCATATGGAGAAAAACAAGGCTAAATAACTTAGTCCTGGTCAATCTTTGGTATTAGGTGAGTACTGGTTAAGATTTGGGGTCAAGGTTAGTACTGGTTAAGATCTGGGATTAGACTAGTACTGGTCAAGCTTTGTAGGGCTGGACAAACCTACACAGCTTTCCTAGGCCTCTTTCTGAAGGGATCAGGGTCCACAATGGGCCTTTGGGTCACACAGAGATGAACCTACTCAGAATTAATTCTGGAAGTGCTCCTGAGCCCTGCTATGTGGTTGAAGGAGCAGCTGCCTGGGGAATGGTGAGAGGCCAGCATCCCGGGGAAACTTGCCTGAGGTGATCTCTGCTGTCTTTTAGGAAGCAGCAGACAAGGCGTGAAGCACAATGCACTTGACCATCAGAGCTGGGGCAAGGAAAATGGCTATACCTGTTCTGCGTGACTTGTGGGGTGTGTGGTCACTTGGGTGATTTTCTTCCTACCGCATATCTCCCTCTCTGGTCCATTATGGTGTTCCGCATATCACTAGTGGTCTTTATTTTCCCTGAGCTTAAAATGCCTTTGCGTCTCAGAATCTTCCAAGGTCTGCTAAGTCTGGTAAGAGGGGGGATGGAGGAAGGGAGGGAGGGAGAGGGAGAGAGGGAGAGAAAGAGAGAGAGGGAGAGAAAGAACAAGAGCAAGAGAGAGCGAGAGAGCAAGAGAGCATGAGCGAGAGCAGAGCATGAGAGAAAGAGTGAGAGAGAGAGCAAGAGCGAGGAGAGAGCGAGAGAGCAAGCGAGAGAGGCCTCTGTATTTGTACAGTAAAGTCTTCAGGACCTTGATAAACATCCTTCCTTCCTGGGCATCATAGCTCCTGGAAGTTGATACTCTTGCAGAGTCCAAAATGCCACAGTCTGTTTAACAAACACAGCAGGTGTTGCTGGCAGTGATTGGAGAAAGGAAGTCAGTCTTCAGTAACATCTTTACTCAGCCAAGGATGCTGATAATGGAAATGCATTTTCTAGAGAAGCAAGACTCTAGTTTGACACCGAATGTTTTCTTGGTGAGAAAAACAATCTTAAAAAGTGCGGGTAGGATGCTTCCAGGCACTTTCTGACGGTGAAAATCCCTTCTGCAGAGAACAAGAGCTTCTGTCCTATCATTAAAAATTAAGCTGAGGTTGCAAGGTCCTGGAAGAGTAAAGTGCTGATAATCCTTCTTTGTTGGGAATAGCTTGATGTAGAAGAAAGGGCAGGCAAGGGAAATTGTGGGGACCATGAACAACTGAGAGCAAGCAGGTGTGGTGAGGTAGGCCAAGCATCAGGGCACCATTGCCTTTGGATTATGGGTGTCACAGGTGCACAAGTGTATTACAAACTGTAGTCTTCATTCAGGCCTACAGTGCGTGCTGGTGACTCTGTAACTATTTAGTAACTTTTTGAGTTGCTCTTCTAGGGTGGCTCAAATTTTGTCTTTGTGTGGCTTCAGAAAGGTATGCAGAGTTTCTTGAAGTAGGCTATGATGAACTGAACTATAGTCAGCCCTTGAAGATGGCCAGGCTCTAATTACTAGAACCCAAGATAACTTATACAGAAAGGGGCCTGTGCAGACATGTTTAAATTAGGATCTTGATATGGGAAGATTATCCAAGGAATACAGCTGTTAAGATTGCAAAAGCAGGGAAGAGATTGTTCCACTAGAACCTCTGAAGAGAGTGTCCAACATCTTGGTTTTAGCCAATGAAACCAGTTTTGACTTGTGACTTCTAGAATTGTAAGGAAATAAATATATGTTGTTACAAGTCAGTCTGCAGCAATCTGTTACATCAGGAATAAGGAGCTAATACATGGGTGAAGGTGAGAATTTGCTTGCATGGGTTCTTGGCCCACAGAAGCTTTCAATTTAGAATATATTTTAGTCAAACTCTCTAGAAAGACAGAGTGCACAGAAGTTAGATATATAGAGAAACAAGAAGGGTTTGATTCATCAGGGGACTCATGACCATGTGATTAGGGCGCCAGAGGAGTTCCACAACAGGCTGTCTGAGAGCTGGAGAACCTGGGAAGCAGACCCAGGTCCAAAGCTCGTGATGTAACGTTTGGTCCTGGAGGAGAGGTGCAAAGTCCAGGAATGGATCCTCTGAGTCTAAAGGCTAGAGAACATTCTAGAGAGGTGTAGGGAATGAGGAGGAGGGAAGGAGGGAGGGAGGAAGGGAGGGAGGGAGGGAGGGAGGATCCTTTCTCTGTCTTTTTGTCTGTAGCACTGATCACAATGAAGACAGATCTCAACTCAGACCATAAACTCACATGCCAACCTTCTGTGCGAATACCCAGAAGATTCAACTGAGAAAGCAAAGCCACATGACATTTCCTTTTAATAGAGAAGAATGGGTTTCCTAGAACGACAAACATTTCATGCTCTTTCTCACTTGAGGCGCCTAGCTTCAAGTCTTCAGAAGAGAATCCATAGCTAGAGGTAACTTCAGAACCCAGGAGAGTAAAATGGGAGAATCATGTGTTGGTGTGTGTGTGTGTGTGTGTGTGTGTGTGTGTGTGTGTGTATGCAATAGAGAGGGAATAGCAGGGCACAGCAATCTGATCTGAAGGGAAGTGAGAGGAGTGGGTGGCTCTAATTAGGGAGGGGGTAGGGAGGTAAATACAGAAGGAGGAAGAAGGTAAAATAACCCCAAGGATGCCTTTAAAACCATTATTAACCCAATATAAGGAATCACATTATTAACAAGCTACCTAAATTGGGGCATAAATATGTAAGAATAATGTAAATGAAAAGTTATCATCTGGGATGACAGTACTCCCTTCCCACAAGAACCATAGACCATCTAACAAAAAACCCCAACTCAAGGCATGAGAAACCCAGTTTTGAATTGATGGTCAGGTATAGAGGAATTTTAATTTAGCAACATGGCTGCTTTGCAAGGGATCATATCCAAACACCTAGGTCTGTGAGATCCTGCAGGAACGCAGACATATCACATACCTTTAATCCCTCTGGATGTAATACAGACACACCCTTAGTACACAGTTAGTGACATTTAATTGAGGGGCAGATGAAGTGATGAATCAGAGAAAGATTTGACAAAATGAGTCAGATAGGATATGTCCAGTTCTCACAAGAACAGCGCAGAAAAGAGAAGCTGTTCAAGAGAAGTACAGGGGGAGAGAGAGAGAGAGAGAGAGAGAGAGAGAGAGAGAGAGAGAGCCAGCGGGGAGTTGAGTCAATTCAGTTCAGTCAGTGCAGGAGACAGTACAGTGAGGTTGAGTTTAGTCCCATTCAGTTTGCGCAGTAGAGGCAGAGAATAAGGAGCCAGAAGATTAGAACAAATTGTCAGAGTTACTTTGAGGTCAAGTAGAGCAATTCAGTGAGAAGCCAAGAGAAGCAAGACTGTATCAGTCAGCTTGGAGAGGTGTTTGAGTCAGAACAGCTGAGCTGAACCAACCAACTAGAGTTCAGAAAGAGTTAGGAAGTGAGTTTATTCAAGCATTAAGCCTCTGAGATGACAATTACATCTGGCGTATAAAAGTCCAAGAGACTCCCAAAACATTATAGTCTATTTCTGTTGTCCTTGGTTGTCCCCCAGAGCTAGAAGGTAAGTCCCTATTGCTAAAGATACCACCCACTTTGAATACAGAATTCATAGGCCCTGAGCTGAATCCGACATGAAAGCTTCCTCCCTGAGGACTAGTTTTCATGGTAGCAGAAGGGAACATACAAGCTTCCAAAGAAGAGAGGCAAGATATGACACCTATGGGCCACACCAAAGACCAGCATAGCACAATACCCCTAACAGCACAGTGGTGACATACAGACTTTGGCAGAAACCAACAGCTCTTTAACTGAACTCAACACTGGCCCAATAAGAAGGAAATCATTCCTGGGACTGGAAACTCAGCCACCTACCCAGGGATCCTGAAGTCATGAATCTTGGAGGAGAAGCTACAACTACAATTTTACTATACAAGCATAGTTACTAACTACATTCTAAGTATTTGTCCTCATACGCATAGATAAGATACTTGTTATTAGGGAAACTTCTCTTTGCAACAGATGGAGACCATTATAGAAAACCACAGCTAATCAAAATGATGGATACCAGGCTTAAATAATACATCTATAACACAACTCCTATACCTAGAGCTCAGGGTCCAGTAGAGGATGAAGCAGAAGGCTTGTAAGAGTCAGAGGAACTGGGAGTTTGCTATGAGATTGTGTTTCCTACCAATGTCTGAAGTTGCATTCATAAATTCTCACCAATATGGTTGCCTAAACACGATCGAAACAAGGGCAATGCCAAAAGACATGCTAATGTGCACAGCAGAAAGACCATGAGGTCTCTACCAGAACCTATAGAATGTTGAGAACAGGAGAAATAGCTTTCCTTGGGGGAGAGCACAGATTGCTTTTCTAATACTAAATAACCCTAAAAAGATATACAAATAGCATTATAGAAAATCCTAACAATTACCTTTTACAGATAGAGATGGAGGGTCAGGGGATTATGTACATAGAAACTTTTTGTCTAGGATATAGTATAAGTCAGAGGCTGGCTGTGGTCCATCTAGCTTCTTACCATTAGGAGGATGTTAGTGATGTGATCTAAGCCTCTGTTTTCATAGTATCAATGACCACACTTTGTCACTCTATTGTTGTCCTTTAGCTCTCCTTCTCCCATAGGTGAGAGGACACAGAGCCAGGGATTAGGACAGGAAGAGGAATGGAAAAGTGATTGCTCTTAAACGAGTTTGGCAAGGATTTTTTTGACATTGGTAAGCAGACTCTGGATTCTTAGTGATGTCATCTGCTATGTCATAAAGGATAATGGTGTTTACAAAGGGCATTGATGATGTTGAAAGAACAAATGTCTCATCTTTCTTGCATATAGTTGAGCTTCTTTGTGCAGAAAAAGAAAAGAAAAACCCCAAATGCCTGGAGTCTGTAGGATCTAGCCAGTGTTTATTTTGAGCACACATACACATATGACTGAGGGGGATGGGGTAGGCATGTAAGTATCTGTGCCCAAGTGAGCTGGCATATGTACCATGTCCTCTGATGTCTTAGGCTAAGATTCCTGGGAACAGCAGAGGGGGACAGAGAGGATGAGAATTAGAAGAAAAAGCAGGTCAAAGGTTGCGCTGTCAAAGAGGTTACCACTGTGCTGAGCTCCCCTAGAAACTTTTGGAATGACTTGGTTCAGGGATGGGATAGGGACCCCTAACTGGGGTATTGATAGCCTCTGCATCTCCACATGCTCACACTTCAGAGTGGCTGCTGTGGCGTGGATGTTGACTGTTTCCCAAAAGTTCACGCTAAAGGCTTTGTCTCCACAGCCACACTATTGGGGGATGTGGAAGCCTTAGGAGGGAGTGTCTAGTGGGGGTTGGGGGTCACTGAGGGCGTGCCCTTGAGGGAGTGACAACCCTGGCCCCTTTCTTTTCCCTTTCATTTGCTCACTCCTGACCTGAGCTTACATTTTGGCACATGCTTCCAGAGGCTCAAGCAATGGAACCCCCTGCCTTCGACTGGGAAAAAAACAAAACAAAACTGTAAGCCAAACAACCCTTTTCTAGATTTCAAAGTTAATCTCAGGGACTTCACAATAGTAAACCAAAGGTTGAGTAGTAAAATGGCTGACCATGGGCGGTGGTGGCGCACGCCTTTAATCCCAGCACTTGGGAGGCAGAGGCAGGCAGATTTCTGAGTTTGAGGCCAGTATGGTCTGCAGAGCGAGTTCCAGGACAGACAGGGCTACCCTGTCTTGAAAAACCAAAAAGAAAAAAAAAATGGCTGACCATACTGCCATGGGCATTTCAGATGCAGGGGTGAAGAGCCTGCGGTGGGTGATGGGGAGATTTTGAGGGAGAGCAGCAGAGAGGCCAGAGCTTTCCTGTTTCCTTGTAGTTGGTAGCTTAAGCTATGGAGGACAAAAAAAGCTGTGCAATAGGAGCGTGAGACCCATCCTTTTACCAGGACATTTGTTCTCATTGCTGAAACCTCATTCATGATGTTACTAAAAGTGTGCTCAATACATTGGTATCTTCTGAGAAGAAACCCAATGGGTTTTGTTGAAGCCTGGAACTGTTTAAGACCTGTTCCAAACTAATTGTAATATCAAAAGAGTGACATTGGCCCAGATCTCTGACGTGTTGGAGACCATACTAGAAGAAGCAGGAGGCCATGAATACAACATGAGTTTTTGTCCTTACGAAGGTATCATAGCACAGTGAGGAAGCTGGCTTGTGCCAGCCAGGAAGTGGTAGAGTTTATTTCAGCTCAAGTTCTGAGCTATGTGGCCTTGCATCATCCTATCACCTCTATAAACCTACTCTGTTAGCATCAAGACAAGAATAAGAGTAACTGCCCTACAGGAATGAACGACATCAGAACCACAGGAGACAAGGAATGTGAACAGACTCTTAGCCCTGGCATTCCTTTAAAATGAAGAAGATGTGAGTGCTCCATAGTATCTGTGCACTTGCCATGTGAGTGCTCCATGATCTGTGTAATCTCCATGTGAGTGCTCCATGGTGTGTGTGTAATCTCCAT
>JADRCC010575975.1:13806-29650 GCA_019843855.1 Hylomyscus alleni
CTCCATGGTGTGTGTGTAATCTCCATGTGAGTGCTCCATGGTGTCTGCACTTGCCATGTGAGTGCTCCATGGTGTGTGTACTTGCTGTGCTCCATGCAGAAGGGAGGAGGCTTGCTAGAGACATTCACTTCAAGAAGGCCTGGAGCTGACATAAGAGGACCAGGAAAGATGAGAGAAAAGGAGTATTTTGAGCAAGCATTAGAATGAGCAAGCAAACAGTTGAGGTATCTGGATCTTAGGATTGATTCTTATAAAAAGGGGGCCCTCCTCATGTGAGAGAAGGCATGATGCAGTTTAATAGACATACCCTGTGTCTGGGCAACATTTGGAAGATGGCAGCACCCCTCAATTTATTTTATAAACTTAGTTATTGATACTCACTCTTAGTGTGAGATTCATTATTACCTCATTTTTGGAAATAATTTTTTCAGCACATGCCATGTGGTAGCCTTGACCCAGCAATTCCCTCTTAGGCATTTGCCCTTCATCAATGGTTAAGTGAACACAGGTATGCGCAAAGGCTCATTGCTGTAGTCTGAAGGAGTGCGAATCTGGAAACTGCATTACTCTTCTCCACCATGGAACAGTTGTGTTGTGGATTGTAATGACAAACATAGCTCTGTGGGTTTAGCTTTGGCAGTAAGATATTTAGAGACACTAAGTCACGGGCTACTATCTAGCAAGCATCTGACCTTTTGACCTGTGACAATGATGTCATCTACAAAGCTCCCACTTGAGAACTATACGAACCAAAAAAGTCTTACATTTAAAAAAAACCCTAAACACATGTTTATTTATTTATTGTGTGTGTGAATGTATATCTGATATCTATGTGCACAGGTGGGTGGCGGCTGGAGTTCTGGGACACGGAATGTGGAGTTGGGCCGGCAGCCTGCCAGTCCCAGTGAGCCTCCTTTTTCTCCCTCTTCCCCTCAGCACAGCAAGTGCTCTATGGTTTTGCATTGGGCTACACTCATAGATCACCTTGACCAACTACCCATGGACTTCAGGCTGGATAAGCTGGCTAGAGAATGATTTTAGTGGTGTACATGATGTCATAGGTATTTTTGTGTGTGAGCAGAGAGGTGGCCCCAAGAGCACTGTTGGGAAGTGGATGGTGCTAAGCTAAGATGCAGTGCACTTGCATGAAATGAAAGCACAGTGTTTGTTAATGTAAAGGTGAGGAGGAGTAGTGTGCATTTTCTTCACAGGAATGGTCTCACTACAGTTTTAATATGTATTGATTCTAAATTCTGATTTTGAAGTGAGAGTACTAATTTTATGAGAATAGCACGGTCACTGCATTAAAGTCTAGATGGAATTATTCATATCTATTTTTCCTCAACTTATGGCTATTGATTTAAAATATAGCTTTTAGTCATGATTATTGAATATTGATTTTTCCATTTTCTTATGTTTTTAGATCAATGTCCCTATTCATATCAAAATCGATGTCTGGGTGACTTATTAAAGTTTTTGTTTCTAGTCTTTGATCCCCCATAACTTTTTCTTTTCTTTTTCTTTCTTTTTTTTTTATTTTTATTTTTTGTTTTTCAAGACTGGGTTTCTCTGTGTAGTCCTGGCTGTCCTGGAACTCACTCTGTAGACCAGGCTGACCTCAAACCAAGAAATCCACCTGCCTCTGCTTCCCAAGTGCTAGGATTAAAGGCGTGTGCCACCACTGCCCAACTTTTTCTTGTTTCATAAATAATAATTGAATATTCTCCTGCTTCTCACATTTCACTTTCCATGTTACTCTGCTGTTTAAATTTGTTATATCATCTCTGTTATACTCATATCTCTGTATCTCAGCCAATAAGAAAGAGTCCATACTCAGAATATAGAAGAGTGTCAGTACACATTTCTCCCTTCTGTCCATAGAGGTATGTACTAGTGCCCCAGGCCCATGGGGGAACGGGTTCAGAAGCTGCATCTACTGTAGTCTGCCTTTCTTTTCATCTTCTCTGGGGTCACGCTGAAGAAGTCTGACTCCTAGGCAGCCAGGAAGCTAGAGTGGCCAGTCTCCCATGGAGCTCTCCAGGCAAGCAAATCTTGAGAAGGGAAACAGGTCAAGGGAGAAAAGACAGCTCACTTTCTGTGGCAGCTTTATGGGAGTGTCAACTTGAGGACAGGTAGGAGTTTGCCAGATCATGGTAAGGGGTGACCAGGGCAGGTTACGAGAGAGGGCACAGGTAGGAAGGGTGTAGCCACACGGCTTCAAGCTGGAGAACATTTGTCTTGGTTCCCTTGACAAAGGTAACTGACTTGGAATTCAGAGTTTCTTTTTCTTTTTGTCTCAGTTTCCTTGTGTATAAAATGCTAGTGTATATCCACGGGGCTATTGTGAGGGTTTAGCGTTAACAGTGGAAAGTGTTTATAACAAAAATTAGGTGAGGATGAGAGAGAGAGAAAGGAGAGAGAGGAGAGAGGAAAAAGAAGAGAGAGGGAGGGAGGGGTGGAGAAAGATAAATCTGTGGTTTTTAATTTGTGGAGGTCATTTTGTTACTTTATATGTTTTTAATTTTTTAGAATTCTTTTCAGTTCATGGGGAGAAGAGACCTTCACATGTGCTACATTTAAACACAATTGTTTCACTTTAGAAACAGTCCCATCATCTCGTCTGGGTGAAAAGCTTTTTAGTAGATGTTTTTCCAGCTGGGTTTATCTGATGTAACAGAAGGCCACTTCCTCTCAGCAGATTGGAAAACCGATGGTGGCTGTCAGTGGGCCCTTGGCCTCCTGGACCTTGTGGGAAACCCCTACTAACTGTGGAGGAAAGCTGTACTTCATGATCAAAGATCTCCACAGAGTTTAGTCTCCTGCTCCTGTAGGCTCTGAAGGCCTGGGAGGTGGTGGGTCAGGAGGCGACAGTGGGGTTAAGGCAGATTAGGGTAAGGGCGGTGACGTTTTATCTATTAGCAGAGGTGATCTGAAAAATGGGGTCTGGGCAGGAGCTCAGATTTGGGGAACCTGCTGATTGTTGTCTTAGAAATCACACCATTCAGTAGGAGGTCACCCAGTGCCTAGCTGGAAGAGAAAACCACAAGGTGCCTCACAAGTTGGTACAGCTGGCTCTGGAAGGACGTGAGTGAGACAGGAAACTGCTCAGGTCTGTGCTCAAGTGGCCAGAGAGGGACGGCTGGGAACATTCCTAAGGGGAGTTTTGACTGAGCAGGAGAAGTTGAAGGGACCTGAAGAGAATTAACAAGTGCTGGGCTTCTGCTGTATGTTGGGAGCGAGGTGATTTGTAGACATTATCTCATTTGATTTTGGTAATGACATTGTGAGTGAGCTAACCTCACTCCCGTGTGCACGAAGAGACAGGGACTCCGAGCAGTTAGGGAACAAAGACCATGTTCAAGGTGACACAGGTGCACGAATGCACAGTGGCTCTGGGGACTGAAGGCCGTGGAGAATAATGCTAATAAAAAAAGTTATGGGTAATTCTCTGTGGGTGAATCTATTGTAACTTGGCCACCCTCCCCCCCCCAACTCTGACATAAAAAAATCAAGGATTTAAAACGTGAGAGGGTTTTTTTTTTTTTTTTTTTTTTAGCTCAGCCCCTCATCAAACAATGGGCTGGATCGGTTTAATTGTAGCAGAGGTTTAGATAATGTGAGGACAGGGGCTTGCTGTGGTCACAAGGGAGGTATTCTATGATCAAGGAGGAGAGAGGTAGCGGTGAGGTGACTTTGCTCCCGAAGGCTAATGCTCTTCAGGGCAGGATTCGAGGTTGCGGGTTCCCTAACTCTGGGGAAAATAGGACATCTGATGAGATGTGGATTCTTTGTTCTCCCACAGGGCATTGCTCATTGGCTCCACAATATGAACTCTAGCCCTGGAAAGAGCCAGTGCTTGGTCGTGTTAATGTCTTCAAACCAACAGGGAGACCATCCCGCTGGGGACCCAAGCTCACTGGTCTGCGTCTGAGGAGAGCCACTTCTGTGAGCATGATACTTTTGTGCCGAGTGTCTTAGGAATGGCTTCTGGTTAGATAAGGGGAAGCAATACAACACGACGTTATTTCAGCCCTGGTCTATTTTAAATGGGGTATCCCATCGGCCTTGATTTCCCGTTAAGGGGTTAATCAGCACCAAGTTTGACAAGGCAAAGTTCATTAGTCTTAGGGTCTGGACCATGTGTCCCTGTCCTGGGTCCAAGGGAAAATGGGTTCCCTTACTGCCTGTGGTCCGTATGCAAAACACTGGCCATGTGGACAAGGCTGCTTCCTCAGCATTTGACTGTCACAGCCTTCTCTCCAATCTGTATGGTTAGTTAGGTTCAGAACCACTTGTCAAGACCTTATTGTGCTAATGGCAAGAGACATAAAGAAGGTAGACATGAAAAGAATTTGTGTGTGTGTGTGTGTGTGTGTGTATGTGTGTGTGTGTTTTCAATCACATTGCCTTCTGGGGGTATTGAGTATTCTCCTGTAAAACATGTTTCTGTGTTATACATGGCTCATACACACATTTCTTCTGTTTATGCATTTGTTGACAAGCATTTTTTTGTTTTTTTGTTCTAAGACCCTCAGTAGAGAGGCCCTTACTTTCCTCCTGCATCCCGAATAGGCCCTCCTTGTGGCTGGTTACACAGAAATCTTCTGCAGATTTATAGCTTGTCCTGGTTTTCAGCTCCAAGGGTCCTTTAAAGTTAATCCAGGCCTGCCACAGTCCTCAGATGCCCAGTTATAGGCTTTAAACCTTCAAGAACAGGCCATGTGTATCCCACCCCACTCCCCGCTCGATGCCCATGTTAGATTGGACGATGAATCTCTGGGATTTCAAGAGATTCAGGCTTAATGACCCGGCTTTGGCTCATGTCTATAAAAGTCAGGGAACCTTAGCTAAGCTAGTCAGTGCAGCTGGCCCGGAGATCTACAGGGAAATGGTCTCAGCTGCAGGGAGGAGGGGATGGGTGCAGGAGAGGTATGTCTCCTGTGGGCAGCCCCGGAGAGCTAAGCCAGCCCCATTAGTGAGGACCCAGCAAGCAGGCTCTGCTCTGATACAACTCTCTTTCTCCAAGGACAGAACAGAGAGCTGGGGACTTTACTGAATAAAGCCAGAAATCATTTCCCTTTCCAGTGAAAGGACACCTCAGCCCAGCAGGAAGAAGGGAATTCAGTCCCTTCAGTCCTCAGTTTCCTGGGGAAGAATGGCCAGAGGTGGCACGTGGGGAGCCACCACAGGGCAGGCTGATTTGAGGAGCATGTGTGGGAAGTCTTGACCAGGCCACTTGATTTTTCCTGACCATCAAGTCAGAGAGTACTTCCTCTCTGAACTTCAGCTGCTGTTTCTTTCATGTTGGAACAGGAATGCCTTCTGTACGGACTGTGATGAGGATTGAAGGAGTGGTCTTGGAGGGCGTGGCAGGGGCAGGGACAGGCGCTTGTTGGTGTTGGGAAGCCCATATGTGCCACGCAGACCTTGCGTGACAGCAGTATTTGAGGCGAAACCTTCAAGGAAGGCAGTCTCCTGCACCCGCATTGTCACCTGGCACCCCTTAACTCAGAGGTAGCCCAGATATGTCCTCGTACTCTTGTGTTAGGTATTCACCAAGATAGGACAGCTAGCAAAAATCAGACATTTCTCTCTGACCTTTCACCAGTGTCCCAACATCCTAGCCAAACCCTGGCCTGGAATTTCCGTAAAGAATGTTAGCCACCTAGAACTACTTGCCTCCAGCAATGTAGGGTTAGGGCATTAGCTAGAACTGTTAGGTCACCAGCAAGACCCAGAGAATTAGCAGGAAATGCTAGGTCAGATTCTCCTAGTCCTTGCCTCCAGCAGAACCAGAGAATTAGCATAGGAATACCAAGATAGCCCCAGCAGGGAGGGCTCAACTGCTCTTCCATCTGCTTCTCACCTGGTTACCAGATCCTACTGACCTTGATGTAGTGGTCACTTGCCTACGTGACCTCAGCCTTGTGCCCCTTGCTGTAACCTCCGCTCACCTACGTGACTCTTGTCATCTGCCCTACTTGCTGTATGCGGTATAAGCCTGGTTTTCACTTTGTACTCTCTCTTGCTCTCTTGCTCTCGTGCTCTCTCTGACTCACCGACTGAGATGGACTAGGACCTAGATACATGCAGTTCTTGGTCCCCTGGGCCCAGAGTGCTTGGGCCCGGGGGATGCAGTGCCAGTCCAGAGGGGATGACTACTGCTTTAGACCCAGTGTGTTTCAGGTAACCTCAGATGTACCTCAACCGCTGAGCTGCCAGATTTTTCATCTCTCTTTCACAATGATTGTAAGTCTCATGCCATTTTTAAGAAATACATTCAGATCCTGCACTACTTGTGTTGAGTCTGTCTGTCACTAGCCGAATCCCGTGCACACCTGGTCAGGACCCATCGTCCCGTGGATCAAGGGGACCCTGCAAGAAACCCCAGTCCTTGGCACATATGATAGGGGAGTATGCAGAGGTGCAGAGAGGTGGATGTGTGACCTCATCGAGGTTGTAGAACAGTAAGAGGGAGAGAGCCAGGTTCTCTTCATTTCTGCCTGCTGCTGATTGTCAGTCTCTGTGAGCTGAGGTTTTCTCAGGGTTGGTTCTGTATTTTACCCCTACCCTGGGGACTGCCTTTGTCACATGGTGGGTGAAGGTGGAGCCACTTCCCCTAAAGCACCAGAAGTAAGGCTTGCTGTTCATTCCCACACAGGCTCCTGTCTCCAAAGAAAGATCACACTTGAGCAGAATTTATGTTTCAACAGAAACCTTGCATTTCCCCTCCAGTAAACGCACTTGAGTTTAACAAGTTGGTTAGGCAGGGGCCATTTAGCAAGTTGGCCAGGCAGGGGTCAGGGGCTTCTCCCTGGGGACTGTCCCCATGCCCTTGTCTCCAGGATCTTGCTCACATTCTAGAGCTCTTCACCAATGGGACAGATGTCCTTGAAGGAGTTGAAAATGGGAAAGTCTAGGTACTGCCTCTCTCTACGGTAGGAACTACTCTGTCTTTAGGAAGCTAATAAGATCTGTTTTGATGTTTGTTTGTTTAGCAAAAATAGTATTTCCCCTGTAACCTATTGCCAGATGGCTTTGGGTCATTCCCTGCCAACTTGCCTGGCTTTCCACAGTGCCTTAATTCAGGAAGAACCCCATTGTCTGACATTAGACGTAGTCTGCCCTAGGTCAAATTCAGGATGGTGTAAGAGAAGGAAAGTTCTGACACCTGCACAGGCAGAGAAAACTACCCATGTCATGGCCTTTGGGTGGTGAAGACCAGAGAGCGCAATGGAATGGACGGATGGCTCACTCAGGGAACAACTGGCCCCAGCACTTTGCAAATGCTACTTCCTTAATTCTCAAGACGACTGTGTAAGGTATCATTAATTCATATTTACTGACTGGGAAAATGAAGGTCAGAGATGTGACCTTCTATTTTATTTTCATTTATAAGATTTTCATTCATAAGACCCTCCTAAGATTTTTCACTCACTCATTCATTCATTCATTCATTCATTCATTCATTCATTCATAAGTACTTACTGTCTTAGTGTGGATTCCATTGCGTGTGTTATAAGGAGGAGTTGTTCTATGAGGTATCTGGGGGGAGGTGAGAAAAACAACTGGGACAGGGAAAAGACCTAAGCAAGGATAGGGTTCCAGGCCTTCATTGGAATCCCAGAGCTTTTTAATAGCAAAAATAACACTATAGAGTTGCTGTATCTAGAAACAGGAGGCTAGGCTCTTGTGTCCCTGTACTCACCAGTCACTGGGCCCTGGTCGTGTAGTCTCCCAGTGTCTCTGAGTGAGGCACTTCCTGTCAGCCAGATGATCCTCCCGAGAGGGCCATAGGTATGGGCAGACACCACCAATAGGGAGCCGGAGGCAGGTGACTAGACCTCAGTCTGTCTATGCTAAGGGACTTCTGTCTAGGACCCCGGGGGTGGTTTAAATAATGACTTAAAATAATGGCCTTAAATTAGAGACTTCTAATATACTTTAAAGCTTAGGCCTTTTGTGGGGCAGTCTCCCAGCGCCTGTTTAAACTTAGCCTGACTATTCTAGCCTATAACCCACCACGTGGCTAGTTCTTTACCTCCTTGCTCTGCTCCAGGTCACATCTGTTCCCTTCGTGTCTGCTTTCAATTCTGCTGCATCTGCTTCCTCCCCTCGGTCACTCTCTCTGCCTGGAAGTCCCGCCCTTGTACTTCCTGTCTCAGCCATTGGCCGTTAAATCTTTATTACAACCAATCAGCAGCCGGATAACAACTGATCCATCTCTCAGATTGCCTTTAGGCGGGTGAAGAAGGATGAACTTTTACAAAATAGAAAACCTGACGATGGACCATAGAAACGACAACGCCAGAGTCCTACCAGCCCTTAGTTCACTTCTGGGACAGAATTAACAATTGAAAATACAGAGATATACCTTAAATAACGTGAGGGAAGGTTACTCCAACACTCCTAGGATTCAGGACTTTCTACTCTGAAACCGGGAGAGTCCTGGGAAAACTGAAAAACTGGGAACTGAAGGAGTTGCTTACTACTCCCTGACAATGATGGGACGAATGAGGAGCCAACACAGTTTACCATATTGGTTAAGGTCTTTGTATCACTTTTCTCCTTGATGTCATCAAATACCTGGCAAGTAGCAACCTAAGGGAAGAAAGGTTTGTTTTGGCTCACAGGGAAGGAACGAGAGCCCATCATGGCTGGGAGGTACCTGGAGCTCTGGCTGCGGTAATTTGCTCATACCTGGGTGAACCAGGAAGCAGAAAAGATTGAATGCTGGTGTTCTCTTCTCCTTAATTAGCTCGGAATCCCAGCCCATGGGATATGTAGCCCACATTTAGAGTAGGCTTTCCCACCTTAGCTAAACCTCTCTGGAAAATCCCTGAAAGACACGCCCAGAAGCATGTCTCCTAGGCAATGGAGATTAAACCCTACAGCGCTGATGCATGAAATCTTGCCCATGATGTGATGCAGTGGTCAGAGAGTCTAGGCCCTGAGGTCCGGATTAGAGCTAGAAAAGCCTGTGAAAGTGACCTTGATTAGCCTGGGCATAAGGAGGCTCTGGGTACCTGGGGATGAGAGAAGATTCCTTCTCTGATTCACAAACCGGAATGCAGGGGTGAAGCAGGGGGAGGAGACAGCGATCCCAGAGGGAGTGATGGCCTGTAAAGATGTGGCAGCTGGTGAAGATTCCAGTCCGCATTCAAATTAGGGAAATCACAGGTGTAAAAGACAGAAGCTCAACGAAGGAGAAACATGAGGTGTCCAAGCATGGACCTGGAGCTGCCTTGTGTATTATGTCATTCATGTTGAGAAACAAATTGCCAAAACATTTTTTCTTTTTGACTCAAAAAGAGTTTTTCATCTCATAACTGCTGGGGTCACTATTGGGGAACATTATAGCAGGGTGATTCTGACTCTGTCTCTCCTGTGGTCGCAGACAAGGTATTAGCCTCATGGAAGCAGATGTGTTGACGGGTTGGAGGCCCCGCAGGTGTGGTGACAAGGGCTGGAGACCCCACTTCTGCTTTGGCTCATGGAATGGCTGTGGACAAGTGTCTTCAGCTTCTGGCTCTGGGGAGGTGATCTGAATTATACACCATGTGGCCCTTTCTACAGGTCTGGTTATCTGTCTCCTACTGTGGCAACTGGCTTCGTTTAGCACAAGTCACCCAAGAGAAGGCAAGGTAGATGCAGGAAAGCCTTGACGACAGACCTTGACACATCACGCTCTGATTTCCACCAGTCTGTTCATTAGAAGCAAGGCACTAATTCAGCCCCACACATTAGGGGAGGAGAACTGGGCTCATCTCTGAAGGAAGGCATGCCAAATAATCCTTAGGTTCAACTGGATCCAAGGATAGAATAGAGTCTGCTACCCTTTCCCTTGCATCTGGGGCTCTGCCTCTCACATTGTGGAAAGTGATGTCCCCCCCGCCCTGCACTGGTCCCTTAGGAATCACGTAATAATGCTGATGAAGAGAGAGAGGGAGTTCCCACAGACCATGATGTCTGTTACATGTGGGGAAGGTAGCAAACAACTCTTAGAAAAGTGACAGGTGAAGAACGGGGTGCTTCCTGGCTGGCTTTAATTATGGGACGATTGGAATGCTGGCTTGCATGAGAGAGCTAGAGTCATCAGGGAAGGATACGGCTAGAAAGAGCCTGAGGATGTGAGGTTAGAGGCCTCGCATCCCACCCAGAGGAGCCAGCATCCATCCTGAAGCACCAGCCTCAGATCAAGGCCTGGTATGATCAGGTCTATCTGTGGAAGGATTACCCTGGCAGCCATCGAGAGCTGGATTCAAGCAGGCTGATTGGACGCAAGAATGCTGGCCCACAAACTGTATCAGTGATAGAAAAAAAAAATTAGTAAGAATTTTAAGTGTCATCACTGTGGTTGAATTTTATGTACCCCTGCTTGGGTGCTGCGAGGAGACTCCAGATAGGCAATATTGTTCAGGCTGTTCGTCAGCTACTTGTTATAACGCTGTGGCTGTCCCTGTAAAGCCTCAGTGGCTCTTCTTGACTCTGTGAATGCTTACGAACCACTTAGATATGTCAGCAGTTAAGCCAAAGGAATGAGTTTGTTACAGTAAAGCGTCAGGCATCTTGGCAGGTTAGTGGGGAAGATATTTTTGGATCGGGAAAGATAACTACTTTCCTGCCCTACGCACAAAACTGTCTTCTCCCACGAGAGTGAAATAGTCTTCTGTTTCTGTATCTTTTTATATTTCATCCTCATGGCCCCTAACTGTGAGACTGTCTCTTATGATCCTCGAGAGCCCGGCCTTCTGAGGACACCTGCCCATCTGTGCATGGCCCCCACAGCAGTCCCAGGCTTATAACACTGGGGACGTAGGGCACTACCAGCCTCGGGAAGAGCTCTTCTAGGTATTTCCTCAGTAGCATCCCTTCGAGTCCTTCAACAGCTGCTCAAGTGCCTGACACTCACTCCACTCCCGGGAAAACCGAAGCTTGACAGAGTCACAGGCTAGGCAGGGGCCGCTCTTGCCACATTGCTCATCTACACCACCACAAAGGCTCTGGGAAGGAGTCTTGGACACAGTCACGTATGTGGGCTGCATCGTCATGTGCTCTGTGGCAGGCAGTGAGGTCTGCTCGTGAGCTACCCACCTGGGGGCATTTTGTTCTCTATGAGTCTCTAGGCAAGGTCAGGATTTCAACCGTTGTCACCTCCCCTTGGGAAATATCTGATAAGAAATAGGAAGGGAAGGAAGGGAATAAGTAAACCAAAACCAAAGCTGCACATTCGCCAGAAAACATAATAACTAGAATGAAATCAGTGCTACAGTATGTTAGACAGCAGGCTGTAGTAACATGTCATATTTCTTCTTCCTCTGTATTGAGAAGAGGCTCTGAGAACAATCTATTCTTTAATTAAAAATAAAACCTTTTTATTGATTTTTTTGTGTGAGTTTCACATCATATACCCCAATCCTGCTCATCTCCCAGTCCCTCCTACCCACCCTTCACCCTTGCAACCCCTCCCCAAAATAACACACACACACACACACACACACACACACACACCACCACCACCACCACCATCACCATCACCAACACCACTACCAACAACAACAATAACAACGACGACAAAGCAAAGCACAGAGAACAGCTCATTATGGAAGCTGCAGTGTGTCACAGTGTATACCTCCGTCCACACATCTTCACTTGTAAATGCTCATTGCAACGAGACATGTCTAGTTCAAGGTCTCCGGCTTCTGTGACACCGTCGATATTGCATCCTCACTGGGACTCCTCCCGGTTATCCTGTTGTTGCCCTGTGTCACGGAGATCCTTCGGGACTGGCTCTTTCACCCATGCCAACCATTCTCAGATGATATAGATGTTGGGGTGGGCCAACTCAGAGCCCCGGATCTGGGCCTGGGTGGTAGCTGAGCTGGTCAGCGCACCAGCTCTCCTTTCTCTCCACCACCAGGCTGAGCTCTCCAGCGTTGCTCTGGCTAGGCCACCCACAGCAGCCATCAGAGGGAAACAGAGTCAGTGCTTCAGCTCTCATGCCCTTGGGACCACAACTACCTAAGGTTGTGGGGGATGGGAAGGGCATCACTCCACACCTACACCACTTCCCAATAGATGAGTGGTAGGGCCACCTCTTCCACACTCCCACCCTCAGGGCTGGCTGACCTGCATCCCTTCCACCAGGGCCAGCACTACCGTGCTTCCCAGGTGAGGTACATGGCCTGCTTTTCTGGGTGCTGCAGCTGGTGAGGAGCAGAACCGCCTTACCCACTGTTATGACCCCAGGGTCAGCTCTCCCATCTGCCTCAGGTCTGGGGGCAGGGGAGGAGTATACCCTCATACCCCAGGTTACCTCTTGGTAGAGGAGTAGTGGGGTCATCTCTCCCTCACTTTGGGGCTGGCCTACCTGAGCCCCAGCTACCAGGGCCAGGCTCTGCTATGTCGTCTAGCTGAGATGCAGAGCTGACTCTCCTGAGTGCTGTAGCTGGTGGAAGGCAGGACTAGCCCTCCCAAGTTCATGACTTTGTAGACAGCTTCCTGGCTGCTGGAAGTGGTGACAGGCAGTGGGAGTGAAGCATCACCTCTACACTCATGCCACCCCGCAGCAGACAAGGGGTAGGGTCAGTTCTCTCACACTCACACCCTGGGGGCTGGTTTACCCACACCACCACCACCACCACCACCACTACAGCCAGCCACACTGTGCTGCCTGGGCGAGGCTCAGGGCCCACTCACAGTGCTGCTGCCAGTGAAAGATGGGGCCAGCTCTCCAGAGCCACTGTAGCCAATGAAGGGTGAGGCCAGCTCTGCACAGCCCCTGCATATCCACATGGTCCTAGATGGCTGCTCTCCATGGTCTCTAGTGGTAATATGAGTTGTGGACATCAACACCGACTCCTGCTGCTGCATGGCCACAGACTCAGACATGACTCTCAGAGGCAGCTCAGGACCTCACCATGGCCCCAGGTGGTGGTGCTGCCCCTCTCCGCCCTCAAATCTCCAGGTCCAGCTCTCTTCATAATGCTCAAGTTGTTCCACTTCTCTTTCTCTTTCTCTTCTCTTTTTCTCTCTATCTGACCACCACATACTTGCACATTGTGGAGGTCCCAGCCGCAGGCTGGTCACACAGCTGACGGACCTCTGGGTGACAAAGGTGGCCTGTGCCATGTGCTGGAGGGCAGGTCTGTGGGTGGCCTGGTAGTCTGCGGGTCTCTGTCTTCCCCCTGAGCTGTACTACCTGGATTTGATTTGATCATTATGGGTCCTAGGCATAAAACGTCTTTGGTCACCAAGCCAGGCATCAACCTAGGGTGAACAAAGGATTGCCGTGAGATCTGACTCTGACATGTAAGAGCCTCACCAACAAGATGTTTCTTTGCCCATTGCTGGGGGTTGGGCATCTTAGTCAGGGTTTCTATTCCTGCACAAACATCATGACCAAGAAGCAAGTTGGGGAGGAAAGAGTTTATTTAGCTTACTTCCACATTGCTGTTTATCACAAAGGAAGTCAGGACTGGAACTCAAGCAGGTCAGAAAGCAGGAGCTGACGCAGAGGCCATGGAGAGATGTTTCTTACTGGCTTGCTTCTCCTGGCTTGCTCAGCCTGCTCTCTTATAGAATCCAAGACTTCCAGCCCAGGGATGGCACCACCCACAAGGGGCCCTACCCCCTTGATCACTAATTGAGAAAATGCCCCACAGCTGGATCTCATGGAGGCACTTCCCCAATTGAAGCTCCTTTCTCTGTGATAACTCCAGCCTGTGTCAAGTTGACACACAAAACCAGCCAGTACAGGCGGAGAACATTCTTTAGTAGAATCTTGAGAAATTCCAATGATGTCATTAAAAATGTGCATCTCTGCCTGCATCTCTGCCTGTCTTTCTGGGCATGACAAGGTCACATACACATATTCCTTTGATAATAGATGTCTTGTGTGGCTGGTGTCGGAGCTGGAATTGGCTCGCTTCTTTGCAGGAGACTCTAAGAGTCAGTGCGCGATAACCAGTGCTTTCTCCTTTGCTGTATGGTTCCTAGCAAAGTCACAGAAAGTGCATGCATGTTAGCCTGTCTTAGGGTAGAGCAGAGATAGACATTCATCAAGAGAGATGTAGTGACACAGTTCTTATCATATGGTATTGATTTTAGGTTTTTAATCCTCAGATCATAATCATATAATATAACCAGGCCATGACTAATGGGTAAAGCCTCTTCCACTAAAACAGCCCTGTGTTTTCCTGCTGAAGGAGTTGCCCTGAGTCTCAGTTGCAGGTGAACTGAAGGACAGAAATTGTACCTGGGCTGCGACTAGACTCATGGCTCACCTCAAAGTCACACAAACTGAAGTAGATTAAAAATGGAAAATCAAAGAGGATCATAGTGGCACTTGAAAGAAGCATGAAGATTTAAGTTTTCAGAGTTTCTCCATCTGTCATAGTTCTCCTGCAGAATAGTGACAAAAACAATATGTGACAGATTTTCTTTTCCAAGGTAGCCTTGACAATATCTGCCACCCCACGTGCTCTTCTGCAGCATGACCTCGGCACACCTCCATTAAGAGCTGGGGCTCATTTCCACATCCTAGAATCTGGGTGGGCTGTGGCTGCTCTGACAAGTAGGGCAAGAAGCAATGCTGCCCAGTTTTTGAAGGGATTGTTAGCTGTTGAAAAGCTTCGCCATCCTGTCTGCTGCTTTCCAATCTTTATGTAGAGGAGTCTGACCACTGTGAGCTTTCAGAGTTGACAGAAGGTCCAAGAGGAATGTTTAGGCTCTAGGATGAGACTGCATCAGAACCGAATCCTCTATGGTGGAGGCCACAGGGGATGTTATGCAGGTGAAGATGAAGTAACAAGATGACTTCCTTTTAGTTCAAAAGATACATAATCATGAATTAAATGAGCGACTGTATGAACTACTATGTATTATGGACAAAATACAAACAAGAAGACAGCAGTTTATATCTATATATATCTGTGTGTATATCTCATATCTCTATCTCCATGTATATATCTACATATCATCTATACCCATCTATCTGTCTCCTGTCTCCTATCTATCTATCTATCTATCTATCATCTATATATGCATCAATCATCTATCATCTACCTATCATCTATCTTTCTTTCTATTTATAATCTATCAATTATTGATCTATCTATCTATCTATCTATCTATCTATCTATCTATCTATCTATCTATCACAACAACAAAACCCTGGGTGGTGGAGGGGGTGTTAGTTTTTCTCACAGCTGTTATAAACAAATACAAGAAACAACTCAAAGGGGAAGAAATTAATTTTGGCTTATAGTTCCAGCTCATGACCACTTATTTTCATTGTTCTCTGGCTAGGATGAAGCAGATGATGATGGAGAACATGTGGAAGAGGTGCCTGTCTCATGGAGTTTGGGAAAAAAAGAGAAGGAGAGAGAAACTGAGCAGGGAATGCCATTCCCCACACAGGTATGCCTCGGTAGCCTACTTCTGTTGGTAGCCTCCATGTGCTAAGCTCTCTGCCACCCCCTGTGAGAGTGCCAACAGCTAAGGACCAAGCCTCCAACACACAAGCCCATGTGGTACCTTCCATACTCACCCCAGCATGGGACGAACAGCACACAGCAGTGTGGGGCCTTTCACACTCTCCCCACAGAATCAACACAGAGCCCATGTAGGGCCTCACACACTCATGCTAACACTGAATAAACACCTCGAGCCTGTGAGGGACCTTGCATACCCACTCCAGTACAGAAGGCTTGGCTTATTTTGTTATTTAAGGACAAGGAAACTGGGGTTCTAACAGTGAATGTTTTTCTTGGGGTCTTAGGAACAGGGAAGACTAGCATGCAGAGGTTCAGCCTAGCTTGGGGCTGTTCCACAACAAACCATG
>JADRCC010575976.1:0-16670 GCA_019843855.1 Hylomyscus alleni
GGTTAACCATGCTATAATCAACAGATCCTGAGAAGCCAAATAACATGAAGGGCACAAGGGAAGATGCTGAATCTTCCTCAGAAAAGGAAACAAAATAGATATGGGAGGTATATGGAGCGAGGGGATGGGAGGCTAGAGTGAGTTGGTTGTGGAGATCAGATGTAGGGAGAGCAGGGAAGAGAGAGTAGAAATGGGCTTGGGTGGGCAATCATTCCAGAGACCTGGAATTGAGGGTGATCCCTGGGAGGCAATTTTAACTGAGACTACTAACAGTGGGGGATATGCATCCTGAAATGGTGAATTCCTTTATGCAGGAATGATTCCCAATGGAGGCATAAGGACAGCAGCCCACCCACATAATCTTCCATCCAAAATGTGTCCTGCCTACAAGATATGCTGAGAAAAAGAGAGAAGAGAGTGAGCGAATGACCAATCCATGACTGGCACAAATAGAGACCCATCCATCCCACATGCAAGAACCAATCCCTGACACCATTTATGATACTCTCTTGTGCTTACAGACAGAAACCTAGCATAACTGTCCTCTGAGAGTATCTACCCAGCAGCCAATGGAAAGAGATGCAGAGATCCACAGCCAAACATTAGATGGATTGGGGAGGCTTATGGAAAGTTTCAGGGAAGGATTGAGGGAACTGAAGAGAACAAGGCCTTTCCAGGAAGCCCAGCAGAGTCAACCAACCTGGCCCCTTTGGGACCCACAGAAACTGAAGTACAAACCAAGGAATGAGTACCAGCTGGACATAGGTCCCTCGAACTTTTGTAACATACATGTAGCTTGGTCTTCATTCAGGTTCCCCAGCAACTGGAGCAGAGGCTGTCCCTGAACCTGTTGCCTGCCTGCCTGTGGGCTCTGCTTCCCTAACTGGGCCACCTTGTCTGTCTTCAGCGGGAGAGGATGTGCATAGCACTGATGTGCCTGGGACAAGAAGAATGGGGATAAAGTATGTAAGGGGATGAGGAGGAAGGAAGGGGGAGGATCTTCGTGAGAGGGAGGTGATATTGGGATGTAAAGTGAATAAATAAGTAACTTTTTTTTTTAAAAAAAGTGCTTTGTCCTTGAGAGGTACAATCTCCTTAATATTCATGCGAAATGTTAAAGGATGTTATGTAAACAAACAAACTTACAAATCGTTCTGAAATACTGCTACAAAGCAAGGAAATGAAATTTTTTTTTTCCCATGGGAGAAAAGTAAGTTTTAAGAAAGAAAATTATTCTACCATCAGGGAAGAAAGTGACTTTCCATCAGAGCAAAGTATTACTGACTAGGAATGTCAGTTACTCTTTCAAAGCCAAAGGAGCTGGGTTGATCTCTGAGAACTGATATAAAAACTCAGAAAGGCCTGTCAGATATACTGAACATATACTTCAATATATTCCCATAAGACTCTTTTGCCTGTGACCTCATTCCTGCTTGGCTATGTTCCTCCTATAGGACTTTATATCTTACCTCAGATATATTGGTCATCTCTTTACATCAGAGAAGGAAGTTGAAACAATTTATATGTACATCCATGGATGAAGGAAAAATAGTACATTTACAAGATGTACTATCATTTGGCTATTAAATAAAAGGAAATTTGCAGGTGAGTGGATGCAGGTGGAAACAATTATTTGGAGTCCGGTAATTTATACTCAATATAAACATAATGTGCTTTTCTCAAATTTGAATGCCATTTTTCAACATTTGGATAAATATGTTTAAATTTTATTGAGGTCAAGAAACAAGTTAGTTGACATGTGGGGGGATGGCTCTAGATAGCTTAAGAATTTGTGAACATAGAATCAGAAATAATAAAACAAGAATGGCTAATTGGAGGTATTATAGATGTCAGATGGCTAAATAGAGTATCGAGAGAGATAATCAAGAAAAAAATTATACTACTGTAGAAATATATATATATATATATATATATATATATATATATATATATATATGAGTTCAGAGCTAAACAAAGAATTCTCAACTGATGTATACCGAATGGCTGAGAAACACCTAAAGAAATGTTCAACATCCTTAATCAGGAGAGAAATGCAAATCAAAACAACCCTGAGATTCCACCAGTCATAATGGCTAAGATCAAAAACTCAGGTAATAGCAGATGCTGGCGTGGATGTGAATAAAAAGGAACACTCCTTCATTGCTGGTGGGATTGCAAGCTGACACAACCACTCTGGAAATCATTTTGGTGGTTCCTCCAGAAATTGGACATAGTACTACATGAGGACCCAGCTATATCACTCCTAGGCATATACCCAAAATTCGTTCCAACATATAACAAAAACACATGCTCCAGTATGCTCATAGCAACCTTATTTATAATAGCCAGAAGCTGGAAAGAACTGAAATGTCCTTCAACAGAGGAATGGATACAGAAAATGCAGTACATTTACACAATGGACTATTAATTCAATGAATTTATGAAATTCTTAGGCAAATAGATGGATCTGGAGGATATCATCCTGAGTGAGTTAACACAATCACAAAAGAAAACACATGGTATGCACTCACTGATAAGTGGGTATTAGCCCAGACACTTGGAATATCCAAGATATAATACACAGAGCAGAGCAAAAGAAACTCTAAAAGAAGAAAGACCAAAGTGCAGATGCTGCAGTCCTTCTTAGAAGGGGGAACAAAATACTCATGGGAGACAAAGTGTGGAGCAAAGATTGAAGAAAAGGCTATCCAGAGACTGCTCCACCTGGGGATCCATCCCATATACAGTCACCAAATGCGGAAAATATTGTCAAGAAGTGTTTGCTGACAGGAGCCTGGTATAGCTGTCTCCTGAGAAGCTCTGCCAGATCCTGACAAATACAGAAGCAGATGCTCCCAACCAACCACTGGAGTGAGCATGGAGGAGTTAGAGAAAGAACTGAAGGAGCTGAAGGAATCTGCAACCCCATAGGAAGAACAACAATATCAAGCAACCAGACCCCCAGAGCTCCCAGGGACAAAACCATATAGAAATAGTGATTGATTTTAGATCTGATCCAGCTACTGAGCTTCTTTCATTCCTGTTAAGGAATATAGTCATGTGGTGTGCAATAATAATAATAATTTTATTTATCTTGCTTTCTCATTGGATAAAGTCAGGATTCACATCTGAGTTTTTATTATTTAATTACTACTTGTAAAACAACTTTATTTTGTATTTAGTTTTCTTTTACTTACTCACCATTTATAACCTAGGCTACTCAGCCCAGTAAGTGGACTCTTACTTGTTGATTCCACTTGTGTCAGGTAGCTTCTTTTTCAAAGTTTTAATTTTATATTGTAATTGTATGCAAATGTATACATAGATAAATACATCTCAGATCTACCTGAGAACCCCACCTCTACAAGTTTCTAGTGCCTTTAGTTTCTATGTGTACTACTGCAGTGTAAAAAGCATCAACAGGCTTACCTAACTCTGAATTTTGAAAACTGCAATAATGACTGTTGTGACAAGATATGTACACTGGATGTTACGAGAGTAACTAAACACTTTCGGATTGAAACCCATGTCTTACATTTAGTAGAATAAATTCTGTGTCTGACTAGCACATAAGCTAAAGAGAAGACATGATACTATTTCTTATTCTGTTAAATGTTCCTAGCATTCAATTTTTCATTAAGTTATTATCTTACTACCAATAGAGTTTTATATGACTCAGGCCTCATCAGCAAGGTATTTTAGTAAAAATAGCAGTTAATACAGAGACCCATGGTCAGTGTGCAGTAAATAAGAGTCTATGGAGTGCTCAGACTTAAATGACATATCTATATTTAAGCCTCTCTCCATTCAAGGCTCAGGGATGATCAGAATATATATTAATTGTATGCAAAAGACATCCACAAGACCCAAGCATCACAATTCCAGAATGATTGTGAGATCTAAGCATCAAAATCCCGGAATGACTGTGTCTGGACACAATGGATGCTCATGACATTTTACCTTTATCTAAGAAACTACTGGCAATTGCCATGTGTTAGCTGAGAGAGTTCATTTTCTTTAGGGATTCAGGTCCTGAGATATTAACCATGTCCTAGTAAATGATCCCAAACCCATAAGCATATTGACAGTAAGTATTTAAGAAAGGAAGAAGTACATGATAAGGGAAAAGTCGGGCGAGGGTGAGGAATGAATTGATCCAACACATTATCGATATGTATTATTATTAAATAAAATATTTTTAATATTTTAAAATTAATCATGAGTGACTTTTGAAATAATACATTATTTTATTCTTAGACTTTTTCAGTGGTTTCTATAGTATCAATATTCTTATTTACCTAATATAATATCTTATCCTTTGATCAATTGATGATTACTGATTATAATACCTTTTTTCCCTTTTCTTTATGGTAATTTTTTTATCTTTACCATCAGATCCAATTAGTTGGTATGAATAAATGCACTGGAAGATTATAAGATGAAGTTCATCACATTGCATTGACCCTATTAATTTTTATCTTACTTATGGACAGTATTTTCACTAAAGGTACTTGGCACCAATTTCAAAATATTTTAATCCTACCTCAAAATAGGTGATAGTATTCCTTGCATAGCTTTGAAATTGTTTTATATATTATCTTCACCAATTTTTATGACTTGGTATAAAATAATTACCACAATAATATTAGATGATTATAATGAACCCAGAAAATGATTCCATGAGTACTTTCAATTAATTTCTAAAAATGTAGTTAAAATACAAAATATTTTTCTAAAATATACAAATCATATCATCTGACTTCACATCCTAAATCACTTAATAGCCTTCAATGATCCTTCAGAGAAGGAAAATGAACTGTAGAAGAACTACGTGTGTTCACTTCATTTCAAATGTTAATGCCCTAACCAGAGTGTGACTGGATAAATAGGTAAAGTATTTAGAAAACAAGGTCCTTAGGTAATAATCCTCATGAAGAGGATTATTATCTATCATAATAAAATACTTCAGCTGTTTAAAAGAAGCTGTCTAAAGTTAGTTAATTTATAAACAAAAGGCCTTTGTTTTCCCTTGTTTCTGGAGGTGGAGAAGTCCATAATTATAGCAAGTTTATAACACCACCCTTCCTTCTATTTGGAGAAGGTTGCTCTGTGCTTCCAGAACAGCACAGTGAACACTGTGTTCTTTCATAATACAGAGCCAAATTGAAAAGGAACATGATACCATTTAAAACAAGCCTCATTAGTTAGCTGACTCATAATCACCCTACATATTTACATTCTCATAATGTCTTTTAAATCATTTAGAGGAAAATGTGCACACAGTACATAGCAGAGCCCACATAAACGAGATTTAAAATCTATTTCTTTGGCTATGAGAAGACACATAGAAGACTATGGTAAATGAAGCCAGAATTACATATGTTATCAATAGAAACAGTGCAGATGTGGATTTTTCTTGAGTTTCCCTATTCTGGAAGAGTAAGAAATCATTATATCATCTTGAACTAACCACACTAGACCTATTTTGATGTATTTGAGTGAAGGATATAGGTACTGTACTAAGTATTCTTGGTGCTTGCTATCTCAAATGAGGTCTTGATGTTTGCTTTATTTGGTCAAACTTTTCACAATTAGTCCTCAAAGCATAAATTAGCTAGAATGCATCAGTCTTTGGTATTCATGAAATAAATCTAAATACTAAGGACTCAAGAAGAATTTTAGTCCAGCAACATGGTCGCTCTGGCAAGAGATCACATCCAAAGACCTACTAGGTCTATGTGATCTGGCTGGAATGCAGACACTCTCTGTGTTACAGTATGATCTGTCTGGAATACAGAAATGCCCTTAGCATACATCCTTAATTCCTAACAATGAAAGTAAGGTTAGTTTGAAGAAGGAAGCAGTCATGTTTGAAGGTGATGTCCAATTTAAGGGCAGAAAAAGTAATGAATCAGAAAAGATTTGAGAGTGTGAGTCAGAGATAAGGTAAGCTGAACTCTCACAGGAACAGCACAAGAATGAGAGACAACTTTGAACAGAACAGAGAGAGATGACGTCGCAGTTTTAGCAGGATAGTTTTACAAAAGAAGAGAGAGCAATAACAAGCTAGACAGAGGTGAAGACAAAACTAACCAGTAAATGAGAAGGAGCCAGAAAATTTTGTCATGTAGACTTATATATTCAGAACATACTTTCATAAGGGTTCTTAAATAATTCAACCTCCCTTATGGCTCACCAACCAAAGATAGGGGAGGAAGATGGCTAATACATAGGACAAAATGGACATGGACCTTTTAAAAGTAGTCCCTTGGGATGATTGCAGGCTTCATTGTCAGAGGTTCAGTTCACTAGAAAAACATGAAACATAATCCAGCAGCAGCTGGATCCAGAAGAAACCATGAGTCTCTGATATCAGCACAAGTAGGTTGAACAGGCAAAAAGCAGCCAGAATACCACCAAAAAGTTCTCTCTACAAAGTCAGAACAGATCAGCTAAGAAAGCAAGGTGAACCAATGCAGTAGTGTTATCAGAAAAGACCAACCTCTGTGAAGCTCAATGAAGACCAACAAAGCAAAACAATGCCACAGCATCATCTACTGTCTACTGGGTTATACATATATTTTGCCAAACCTCTTGTGTCCTCTCAAGCATCTGCAAAACATCACTTACCTTTTCACTAGACAGCTTCCAGAAAAAAACCACGAGTCCATTCTCAGAAAAAGATCCTCTCATAAGACAGCTTCGAAAAAAAAAAAAAAAAAAAAAAAAGCAGCAAGTGACTCAAGTCTAGGAAACCAGAAACTCCCAGTTCAGTGTCCAATATAAATCACAGAGTACTGGAGAATAGCAGTAGTTTGGTGTTCTTTGCTGAAAATGGCAGTCTCTGTAGCTGGAATATATAGTAGGTTTTCTTTTGTTACTTTCACCTATCCAGACTACATGGGAATTATTTCTGATTATCATCCTTCCCCAAATAAAACACTTAAAATAACATATTTAAGTTATTCTCTGAGCTGATATCCTACTCCTCTTGATGGGTACTTACTTGACCTCATAATTAGACACTGAAGAGATAATTATTTTCCTAAATTTGTTTAACAGATAGTCTTAAGGACAGAGAGAACTTTTTTTTTTTCTTTTCTGAAATCCCCAGGACAAAACTGACTCAGAACTTCTATGGCTATATTTTTTTCACACCTTGATTTTTTTTTTATTATTTTCAATAATCTTGAATATTTCAATATATCTCACAATATATTTCTTGCTGTCAGAAATAAGCCCAAATTGCTAATGTCTGGAACTATGCATTGTAATGAAGAGAAACACAGTGAACACATTATTGGCAGACCATAAACCTTCAAGTAATGAAAAGATCAATAAAAGAAGGTTAAGGGCCCACCCTAGCAATGGTCCACAAGACACTTTGTTGGTGTTGTTTACATCAGTCAGAGACAGAGCAGATCGCAGTCCCTTTTTTCACCCTAGCTTAATGCCTGGCTTGGTGGCTAAAACTACCTTATGCATAGGACTCATAAAAATGAAGTCAAATCAAATCCAGGCAGCACAGCCCAGGAGGAGGAAGACAGAGATCTTCGGATTGTCATGCTATCCCGAGAGTTGCCCTTCAGCACATGGCATAGATGGGCCATAAACATTTACTTTCTAGTACACCGTGCAGCACTGATGGAGGAAGTCACCCATGGGAGCACTAGCTGCATAGCCAGCCTGTAGCAGTAGCCACCACAATATGCAGTATGTGGTAGTCAGAGAAAAAAAAAATGATCATGGAATTAAGGATTCAAGGGTAGAGAGAAGTAGCCTGCTATGAACGGCCAGCCCTGCTACCCGGGGCAGATGAATTGGCCCTAATGACAGAGCAGGAAAGCTGACCCTGCCTCCTTCGATGGCAGCATTAGGTGGCCTAGCGGAGACAGTGTTGGAGAGTATTTTCTGGTCACAAGGATAAAGGTGGCATGCTGACCTACTACAATCTGGATCCAGTTCCAGGGTTCTGAAATGATCCTTCGCCAAATCTATATCATCTGTGAATGTGTGGGACCATGAAAGAGTCAGTCCTTGTGTTCCAAAGCTGCAGGATCTCTGTGACACAGTACAATAGGATCACTGGGAGGAGTCTCAATGAAGATCCAATAATGATGGTGTTACAAAAGCCAGAGAACTTGAAGCAGACCAGTGACTTGGGGCAATGAGCATTTGCAAATGAAGATGCATGAATAGGGGGATACACTGTAGAAAACTACACCTTCCACAATGAGATGGTTTCTATGCTTTGTTGTTGTTTATGGTGGTGGCGCTGATGGTGCTGGTGGCGCTGCTGGTGGTGGTGGTGGTGGTGGTGGTGTGTGTGTGTGTTATTTTAGTCGGGAAATTACAAGGCCAAAAGGCAGATATGAAGAGACAGGGAGATGAATGTTAATGGAGGGTATGATGTGACACACACAAAGAGTCAATAAAAATGAAAAAAAACTATAACTGAATCATCAACTTAAAAAAATTAAGTATGGCTCAACCATAATGCTACTAAACTCATCCTACCTTGGGACCTTGGGGCTTTAAGACTAAGTTCTAGTTATTTGCATCTCGTAATGTATAAGGCATAAACGTTAAAGACTATATTGCTTTTTGAATCTTTTAAAACTTCATTGATTCATTTAAAAATGTCATATGATAAAAGTTTGATAAAACAGCAGTTATATGAAAAAACACAGCCATCAGTGCATAGAGACACTAAAAGAATTTCAACTGCCTTTTGTCTCCTTTTCTCATACTCTTTCAATTTTTGTTTCTATCTTGTCATAACTCTTAGATACAATTATAATTCTTTTCTAGTTTGTTTCTTAGACTAGCTCCTTATATTTTTTTCAGCATTCATCTTTAAAAAAAATACTTTAAAAAAGTACAACTTAATTCTAAGTAATTAACTTCTGTTAGTTCCTTAAATTCAAAAATATTCACTATTTCTTCTAGCTTTGTTTCTATTCATAGGGAAAACATCATAACCAAAAGCAACTTCTGGAAGTAGAGGGCCTATTTTTTTTCTTTTTGGTCGCTTTAGTATACTATCATATCAAATGCAAAGAGTGATATTTTGAATTCTTCCTTTCCAATTTGTATCCCTTGACCTTCTGAGAGGATCTGCCAGGGCCTGACTAATGCAGAAGTGGATACTCACAGCCATCCATTGGAATGAGCACATGGTCCCCAGTGGAGGGGCTAGAGAAAGAACCCAGGGAGCTAAAGGGGTTAGAAGCCCTATTGAAGGAACAACAATATGAACTAACCAGTACCCTCAAAGCTTCCAGGGTTTAAACCTCCAACCAAAGAATACAAATGGAGGGATGCATGGCTCTAGGAACATATGTAGCAGAGGATGGCTTTGTGGGACATCAATGAAAGGAGAGGCCCTTGGTCTCATGAAGGATTGATGTCCCAATGTAGGGGAATGCCAGGACAGGGAAGCAGGGGCAGGTGGGTTAGTGAGCCGGGAGAGGGCGAATGGGATAGGGGTTTTTCAGAGGGAATAAAATTTGCAATGTAAATAAAGAAAGCATCTAATTTTTTAAAGGCCTCTTTTGACTACATGAAATAACTGAGTTCACAGAAGTACCCTGGAGACAGACACTGGAGTAGAGGGGAAATGTTGCTTAGTGGGATTGCTCTCCAGGGTTTGCTGAGCTTGAGTGCATAGGCAAGCGAGTGTCACATGACACAGACCTTTGTCCACAATGAATTGGGCCCTCTATGATCCACCATTAGTTAAGAAACAGCACCCAAAGCCATGTCCTCATGCCAACCTATTGAAAGAAATTATTCAAGTGAGATTCCTTCATTAAGGATAACTACAGATGTGTGTCATGATGGCATAAACTAAGCAGTATACGGCTCATGTATGGGAAACTGTTAGGAATGACATTAATTCAGTAAGTTAAGAATGTAGGGAAAAAAAAAAAAAGCCAGACGGTAGTGGTGCAGGTCTTTAGTCCCAGGACTTGGGAGGCAGAGGCAGGCGGATTTCTGAGTTCGAGGCCAGCCTGGTCTACAGAGTGAGTTCCAGGACAGCCAGGGCTACACAGAGAAGAGTGTAGGAAAGTTTCAGCAACAATCTCAAATATTTTCATACGCTAGTCAAAAATAATTTTAACAACATATAACTCATATTAATATCTGAGCATATGACAAACAAGTGCATTACCCTGCAACTCTTTACCACCATAATCTTTACACCTTTTTGAGCTACCAACTTTACAAAATTCCAGAGAGTGGAATATAATTTGATATCTGTAAACCATGAAACATGAAATCTACTATGTACATGTTCATGACCTACATGGTCTGTTAAACAAATGCTTTAAATATCACAGAATATAAGAATTATATAAGGAGGAAAAGGGAAATCATCAATACAAGTGGAAAATCAGCCCATACTTTATTTCTCAGTCTTGTTTTCCAAAAATCCTTTTAAAAACTTGTACAGTTTTAGTGATTTTTCTCTAGTGTATTATTTTATTTTATTTTATTTTGTTTTACTCTCCACATGGGCATATTTAGTTTATCTGTCATAAAAACAGAAAAGGATTCTAGGTGTTAAATAATTCATATGAAGATTGGAGTACACAGCTGCATCTCTACAATCTTTGCCAAACCCAGATAACAGCTTTTACATATTAAAAAAAAATCATAAACTACTCACACTGCCCCCTGCTATCTTTAGCAAAAAAAAAAAAAAAAAAAAAAAATTGCTTACCGTCATTTAAAGATTCTTGTAGCATAGAGTAACATATTCAAACATATTTGCCACAGTTGTATGATCCTATGCTTATGTAGGAGGATTTAAACAAAGCAAGTTTGAAAAGCAAAAAAGCCTTTATCTGCTAATCACACTCCCTGGCCTCCTGGGGCTCATGCTTTGTGAAGTCTCCTGGAAGAAGGCTGTCTCAACATCCTTGTTACTGGAGCATGGTTTTCTTGATTAACTGTGTTGAATATTTTATAAAGAGCAAAACAAAGAAGGACCAGTGTATTTACTTAAATTGATAATGATATCATTAGTGATATTTTTCCAAAGCATATTAATGAGTTAAGGAAAACATATTTAGGATGATGAAAACTGTGAGGACAAGGAGTTTTTCAGTATGTATTACAAAGAAGCAAGGCTGTGATTGCATTTCATTTCTTCCAGAGTCTGTGCTCTGTGTCTTGAGCTTGTAATCACTCTGGGGTGATGCGATTAATGATGTACAGATAATAGGTAAAATCTTTTTAGCCACTGACACCTTAAAGAATTCTTTCTAGGATGTAGGTTGCAATCACTAAAACTTTGAAAATAAACTGGGGTAAAAGTTAAGTGTCCTCCAGGGAGATAATGTATTTTAAAAATGAGCATAAATGAACATAAAGATTCCTCACACATTTTCAAAACAATGAACCTTTTGTAATTACACAGTTAATGGATATATGTATAGCATGGTAATACATTTAATGATGATGATGTGTCACTGATGATATACACGGAGAAGTTAGTAAAATATGAAGACATCACATTTTACATTATGTTGCTTACTCAAAGATTTACCAAGGATGTTGCTAAATAAACACATAGTTCTTCCTTATGGTGAAGGCTCAGTGCAAAGCAACAACTCTTCTGGCCTGGAGAAAATTGGAGAAGGAAGTGTTACAGGAAAGTAAATGGGAGCCAGAGTCTCTAATAGAGTTCTTGCCATCGCCCTAGGGAGACAGACTTGAAACCATACGAAACTAAGAAAACAAACCTATTACTTGCTCTGTTTCTGCTTTCACACCTGAAATGGGCAAACTTGTTGCAAAACCTATTGGACAATATAACAGAACAGAGAAGAGAAGACAGGACTACAGTAATTTATACACTACAAGACACTGGTTCAAGGTTGCTTCATATAATTGGCCCTATGTTCTAAAAAAATCAAAGAGTAAGAATTAGTGTGTATAACTAAAGAATAAATTACTCAACTTACTCTTAAAGCCTTAAGTATATTGGGAACAATTTTGCAAAAGTAGATAAAAGTATTAAAAACTTTATAGCCAGTTTTTCTTCAACAATACTGATGAAGATAATAATCAACTAAAATATTTGCATACTGAGTACTTTTTTGATATCATTACTGGTATAGAAGAAAAGTGGTTTTGTTTTGTTTTGTTTTGTATTGTTTACCATGTAAGCACTTGGAAAACTATTCAAGTTTTATTTATACACCAAAGATTGCTGATCTGTCTTAAGGCTCTTGCTGGACCATACAACCAATATCTGTTACATAAGATAATCCTACTATAGTGACATAAAACCATACAAATATTTAGTGCTCATTATAACATACAGGAAAACTCAGTTTCTGTGGGGCTATAAATAATTCCTTTCTGTCTTCAAAAAGCCCAATATCTACCAATGTAACATTACAATACTTTTGATCACATCTTTGTCACGTCTGGCTTGTGCAGCTTGTGCTTTTAGTACTTGAAACTGAATAAACCAATTTTGAAAGCCAAAGAATTCAAGTGGGAAAAGTGAATCGGTACTAAATACTGAGTAATAAGTATTTTAAATACATTGACAATGACCACAAATTCTAATTCTAATCAGGTATTTGCCAATTGAGCTACATTAGACACATGATTGCCATAATGATTGAATGCATGCTAATGACGTCATAGTACTCCTCCTAGGCAAACCCGTATTCGAGTCCATTATCACTTTTAAAAAAATAGAGGCTTTCAAATCACTTTGTATAGCAAGTTATAGATTTACTGGTTAACATATAAAGACAAGATTAAGTGGGGTCAAGGAAATTGCTCAGTAATTAAAGGCACTTACTTTTAAACTTGATGGTCTGAATTCAATCTCTGGGAACCTCACAACAGATAAAGAGAACAAGCTTCTTTAAGTTGTCCTCCAGTCTCCACGCACAAAGTAGTGAGCACACACGCACACACACACACACACACACACACACACACACACACACACACACGAATTAATTAATTAATTAATTAAAGAAAATATTAAATGGATATTTTATTGTATTAGGTAAGTTATACTTATATAAATTTTATGTAATAGCAAATGTTTTCCTTTTTATTTACAAATATACTTATATGCACATAATGAGAGATTTTATTAAAAATATATTCTTCTATTACATAGTACATTGCAACCAAGGATTCCCCTCTGTCCACTCATTCCCCCAAATCCACTCTACCTCAAATCCACTCCCCACTTGTCTTCCTCAGCAGAAAAATGACATGAAATTTGCAGGCAAATAGAAGCAAATGGCAAATATTTTCAAACAAAAAAGTGTTTCTACATAGTAAAAAGAGAAATATTTAAAGTTTAAAGAGTGTATTAATATTTTAAAATAAGTGAAAACCTAAGTACATATGTATCCAGAGGGAAATAAAACAAGAAAAACAATAAAAAGTCCAACAGCATCATCCTGCAATCTAATGTCAGGTTAAGACACTGAAATCGGGCTTCTCAGAGGTAAAGTGATCTGCTTTTCAGAGTTATTCAAAGCATATGGAACCAGTGAGCTATTTCAAAGTGTTTGATTGTATAGTTGTGCCAGGTCATTCAGCCAACTAGCCTCTATAGCTCCATGTTATTACTATTAGTTCTCAGGAGGCAGCAAGGCTATGGAAGACCCATTAGAGCCAGGCTGTGTAAAGACTGCAGCTCTCCTAGCCTGGATGCAATGGAATGGGAAAAGTTTGATGTCTTGAAGGCTTAATACTACTTTAGATGTCCTAGAAGCACTGTCTGCCTTCCCTTATAAATATCAAAGGACGAGGCATTAGACATGTAAAACACTGTAAATAACTACAAAGTATGTAAACTTCTCACCTTTACCAGTGGCAAAGGCTCTTATCTTTTCAGGATGGACTGGACTGGGTATAATTAACAAGAATATGTAACACACAGTGCTAGTGCCTGGTAGTTATATGATCAAGTTGCCCCTTATCAACATTAATTGGACAATTTTGGACCCTTAGATATGTACTTTTAACTTTGTTTTCACAAGGTAGAAAGCTGAGGATGATCTCTGCGACTTCTTGTATCAGAGGACCAATTCAATTAATGCCACTTTGCCCTAAACAACATTTCAGTCTCTCAATCTAAATCCTCATCCGTTTATATTGGCAGTTATGATGTCAGCATATGCATTTTTGCATCACAAGATTATCTGGGAGAAGCCTAGATTTGCTGGATTTCTATTAACACTCTTGCCATTTCTTTCTATGTGCCCTAATACTAAACTCTGGACTGATTTGAAGAGGATGCACTCATGTAATGATTAATCGTGACATTTTAAGATGTCTTCCCTTCCTGATCTTAGGACAGTCCTTAGCCTCTGTTGAGAGAGCTAGCCATTTCTGAGGCTGCTGTGTTATTTTGTATTTTTCTAATGTTCTTCCGCTGTTCTTCACTATGAATAGATTGAGAAACTCAAACTCTTGATTTTCTTTTGATTAACTTTTGATTAAGTTTCCTTAAGTCATTTTTCTCTTCTCTAATAGAAGCACAAAGAAGGGACAATTTGTTCATTCAATACTTCCTCGGTCAAATGTCTAATTTCATCACTTGCAAATTCTCTTCTACACCAAGCCGATTTCAGCCAAATGCTTTGTTATTCTAACATGCACGGTTACTGCAGCTTCCAGTAACAATTTATTCATTTCTGTCAGAGGCTTCATCAAAGTGGCCTTTCCCAGCATGTTTCTGCCAATATTCTGCTCAAGATTAGTTCAGAATTTTCTAGGTAATTGGAGTTTTCTCTATAGGTTTTCCTCCCTGAGGCTGTGGTAGGAACAAATTCAAAAATCATTCATGGTAACATAGACTTTTACTTGCGTGCAATTCAAAAGTCTCCCAGTCTCCACCTACTAAGCCACTCATATTTCTGTCTACATATTTAGGTAATTGTATCACCCCTATCTCTATTCCACAGTATCAGTTTAGTTTCAACTAAGTTGGACTACTCCACAAACTGCCTTAGGCTCATTGAAGGTACAAGACAGAAATATTTATCTTCCTGTTCTTAAGTGAGTCAAAGAAGTACAAGATCAAGGAGCTGGCAGATAAGGTTTTATTTAAGGGACACTTTATCTTGTAGTCTTGTAGCCTCAGGAGAAGATAGATACATGTTCTTTGGTTCCTTTTTTCTTTTCTTTTCTTTTTTTTTCTTTTTGAACAACAGTAATACCAGTCAAGATGTAAAGTACTAAAGTATTCCAAGACTTATCCTGAATTCTCATCTCAGCTTTCAGAATGGGAATTTAGAAAGAGTTCAGAAAATCAGTTCTTTATAATAGATCAACAAGCAGGGCAGTGTGCATAGCTAATACAGTAAAGTGGTTTACATTAACAGCTAACAACAATCTGTTTAGTGATATAGGTAGCTTTAGCTTCCAGAATATTTTCTTTCTAGATTTTGAAAGTAACAGTTTTAGGTTCAGTTATTTCAATGAAGAAATGTGTGGCTTGGTTGAACATCAAAAGCAAATGCAGTTATTGTGTGACATTGCTTCCTGATTAAAACATTCCTCCTGCAGCGTGAGAGGAGAGTCCTAAGACTAAGGAATGTAGAAACATAAATCTCAGAAAGCAGGAATGTAGGATTCACAAGGCCATGCATCAGAGACACACAAGTCATAAACAATAGCTGGAGGGAGACTCGTCCACCCTTTGAGCAGCTCCTTCAATGAGCCAGGAGGAGACAGCCATCCTGATTCTTCTCCTGAGCTAAGATGGGGTTTGGGGAATTTCATCTTCTTTTGGCTTATTCATTTGTACTTTTGTGAATGACCACAGTAAACTCAGCCATTCTCTGTGCTAGAATTAAAATTTGTTGATCTGTCAGTGGTTTCCTAAGTAAAATGAATAGATGTTTGCTCACATAAAAGAAAACAGCTTAGGAGGAAAACAGGGTCGCCTGACTTTCTGAACATAGCTTTCTCTCAAAGCTAAATACAAACAAGGAAATATGTAAAATATTTGAAAAAATAGAACAGTAGTAAGGACCCAGAAGTAAATCATTGACTCTAAGACACTTTTCAGAATTGAATAAATAGAAGGAATGGAACGATGCTTTTAATACGTTGCTAACATATTTTTTTATGATCTGTTCAGAAAAAATATGACAATTCCTATTTTCTGTGTGCTATGAGCAATAAGTTTATTTTTGTTGTTTTCATTTCACTGTTATATCATGAAACAGTTCTAGGTGGAGAGTAATGTCATTGTTGTTAAACTTCATTTTACCTCTACTATTTAAGTAAATGGAGTTGTCAGTATGATTAGCAACTTTGCTCCATGTATAACAAACCTCTCTATATCTATCTGAACTATAATCCACTCCTGTGGCTTTATTCTTCTCTTACAATGATTTTCAAATCTTTAAGTGTCACAAATTCTATAGTTTAAAATTATTTTATTTGTATGAATGATAGCCGTGATAATCAATGATAGTGAGTAAAGACAAGTTCTAAATAGGATATCACTCTATGATCTCAGTGTTAAGGTATCACTCTATGACCTCAGTGTTAAGGCATCACTCTATGACCTCAGTGTTAAGGTATCATCACTCTATGACCTCAGTGTTAAGGTATCATCACTCTATGACCTCAGTGTTAAGGCATCACTCTATGACCTCAGTGTTAAG
>JADRCC010575978.1:0-34322 GCA_019843855.1 Hylomyscus alleni
ACACACACACACACACACACACACACACACACACACACACACACGCTTGTTCTTCTGTATTCACAAGTTACTGAGTCCAATTTTTAGTTGGATCAACACACTTGCACCCACCCACGCACTTCACTCACACAAGCACACACGGTTGCTTGTTCCTCTGTATCCACGAGTTATTGGGTCTAGAATCCTTGAAAGATTATAAAGTGTGTTTTATAGAGTGTTAGGATTGTTGCATGTATACCATATTACCCTCTTATGACTTTAAGCTCATGTCTCATTTACTCACATAGTCTTAAGTGCTGTTATACTCTGTTTAGAGAGTGACAACAAAAACACTGTGTCTGTTTTGAAAAGATATATTTCCTCAAGCATTTTAAAATTTTTGTTTGATTCCCCTACAAATGTGGACTCATGGAGGACTGACTGTCTTATGTGTATGTTACATATACTACATTAGATATATAGTATACATTCTGAAATTTGAGCATATCAGTCATACTAACTACATGTTTACCCAAAATTCCTTCTGCATTAAGATTGATTGCAAATGCTTCCCATAATTGGGTAGAAAAACATTGAGCTTCTTTTCCCCTTGCTCTTGGATTTTTGTATTTTACTGATATAAAAGTGTATCTGCATCTTAAAAGAGAATATACTTCTGTGTATTAAAATGAAAGGATTGAATAAAAGGCAAAATTACTAATATTTATTATAGAAGTGCTTTTTTTGTTTTCATAGATTATAGTCTGGTTTCTTTTCATCAATTACAGTTCCAGAGTGGAGAGCTGGATTAGTTACAGCTTAAAGTTTTGTTTTCTCCTCCTTAGTTAAATTAGAGACTGTAGAGGAAGTTCATATGTATTTTAGGTAGATAACATAGTCATTACAGTAACAGCATTACTGCTAGGATTAATGTAGCTAGTATAGTTTAGGTTTGGGGGCTGAAAGTATAATTCCTGTTAATTTTTAGATATTTAAGATGACTTATTCAGTAATAAAGTGTAGATTCCATTGATAGTATGTATTTAAATAATCAAATATTTCCTTTCCCTCTTTTTTTATTCACAGTGGTAGTCGCTCTTCTAAAACTTTTAAACCAAAGAAGAACATACCAGAGGGGTCTCACCAGTATGAACTCTTAAAACACGCAGAAGCCACACTGGGCAGTGGCAACCTGCGGATGGCGGTCATGCTTCCTGAGGGGGAGGATCTGAATGAGTGGGTTGCAGTTAACAGTAAGTCGCCCTTTCATTTCTCAGCAGACTCTGAACTGGGACAGTGGCCTTCTTAGGTGAATGTTGAGGTGCTATCTATTTTAGAATCTATTTAGCCTGATATCACAATATAGTGATGACACAATCCAGCTTTAGTCTTTATATGACTAAATTTCTGAATATGAAATTTTGTGAAATGTCAATAGAACTGTACTGTCAAGTTTTGAATTATGTGATTATAATGTGCTTATAGTTTTAGACTAAGACACTTTTGTTATTAGAAATAAAATGTTTTTTTTTCATTTTATTGATGAGAGCCATCTTAATTAACTATAAGGTGATTTTTGTGACATCTCAAAGATAATGAGAATAAATTTCTACTGTATATGTACATTATACAGAGTCTCACTTTGTAACCCTGGCTGGTTTAGAATCACTATGTTGATTATGATGGTCTTCAATTTAGAGAGATTCATCTGCCTCCCAGTTGGTGGGATTAAATGGGTGTGCTAACATATACCACCTTGCTTTGCCCTTCCTGTTTCCTCCTGTCCCTTCCTGTCTCCTCCTGTCTCCCCATGTCCCCTCCTGTCTCCTCCTGCCCCCTCCTGTCCCTTCCTGTCTCCTCCTGCCCCCTCCTGTCCCCTCCTGCCCCCTCCTGTCCCTTCCTGTCCCTTCCTGCCCTTGCTGTCCTTTGCTGTCCCTTCCTGCCCTTTCTGCCCTTGCTGTCTCCTCCTGTCCCCTTCTGTCCCCTCCTGTCTGCTGATCCTTTCTCTTTTTCCTTTTGACACTTGTTTATGCTTTTGTACATTTATTAATTTACTTAGTTATTTAAATTTTTATACATATTTGTGTGCTTGCACACACACATATATGCTAATGTGCATGGGCACACATGCTACAGCAAATATGTGGAGGTCAGAGGACAGTCTTCTCCCTCTACCATGTGGGTCTTAGAGATCAAATCCAGGTTGTCAGGCTTGGTGGAAAGCACTCTTGCCCACTGAGTTTTTGCATGCATATACTGCCATATTTGGCCAGCATGCATAAACTAATTAAGAAATATTAATAATGTCTGTATAGAATGCTGTATTGTAGAACACAAGACATTGTCTTAAGTTATAGAAGCAGATTCTGGCTCAGTTGCTGGACCTGAGTGTCTGTTGTCTAGAATAGCACTGTCCTCTTCTGGCCTCCACATTGCACCCACAGACGTTTATAGTGTGTTGACTATTCTTGAGTTTTTGTATTTTGAAGTAAATTTTTAGCTAGGGGGTGGGGTTTTGGAATGGCAACCCATTATCATTTAAATTTGTGGTTTCATTGTTACCATTGTTTTTTCCACAGAATTTTATGATTATCTCGAAACTTGTGAGGGGGCATTTTAAATTGGTACATTTCCTGTGTGTGTTGTTTTTTTCTTACATAGTTCTTTGTATAATATATATATTATTTATAATATATGTAAATTTTTTTTTTTTCTCGAGACAGGGTTTCTCCGTGTAGCCCTGGCTGTCCTGGAACTCCCTCTGTAGACCAGGCTGGCCTTGAACTCAGAAATCTGCCTGCCTCTTCCTCCCAAGTGCTGGGATTAAAGGCGTGCGCCACCACCTCCCGGCTATATATAAAATTTTCTATGTGAATTGCCAATACTTGGTCTTCTTGCTCCCTAATATAAACTCCTAATCAGTTGAGACTTTGGTGTGAGCTTTCCTGATCACACTATATTTTGTAGGAATAATACCTGGGATTTAGTTTATTATATAGAGACAAAATTATTTCTTACTATTTAAGTTTATTGATGACGGACATTTGCCTTGCAGCTGTGGATTTTTTCAATCAAATCAATATGCTTTATGGAACCATCACAGACTTCTGTACAGAGGAGAGCTGTCCAGTGATGTCAGCTGGACCAAAGTAAGACACGGCTGATGACCAGTTTCTCTTATCACTGTTATCAGGCTCTTAGCTGAGAAGGTGTCTATCCATGCACTTTCTAGGTTCTGGCAGTCGCCTTATCGGCTTCCCTGTCACTGATCAGCTTATTACCACTGTGCCTTCCTTCTGGCTGCTTTCTGCCTTTCCTCTCCTTACACTATATCTTTCTCCATCCACCTGAACCAGCTTTCTGGAAACTCCTTGTCAGTCACTCTGTTTCTTCTGCCTCATTCATCCTTTTTGGACATTTTCCTTCTCTTTTGTTGCTTCTTTTTATCTTATATTAATATTTTAAAATGTCTTACTTTTGTTACAGGCCAGTGCTAAACATTTCTTTCCCTTTGGAGCTGCTTAGGATTCTTCAGTATAAATGTGTTAAAAGATTGTTGTCAATTTGTGTGTGGGTGTAGGTGTGTGTGTAGGTGTGTGTATGTTGAGTGCAAGTGCCCACTATGGCCAGAGACATCTGATCTCCTGGAGCTACTTGAAGTTGGAGCTTATCTCGGGTACTCTGAGAGAGCTTAGAACACTCCAAACAGCTGTGTGTACATGTGTGCTCAGGATCAAATCTGGGACTTCAGGTGTGCCACTCAACTCATTATTCTTTTAAATCTGTCTTGGTGCACAGATTCCAGTGCCCTTTTGAAGTTGGCTTTTTACTACTGTTACTAATAAAGGCTGCTGCTGTTTATTTAGTGATATGTAAATACATATTTTACTTCATATTCTAACATTCACCAGAAAAATATTGACCCATATATCTTTGTGAGCATAAGGAATTTAGTTAACTGATCAAAGAATTTGCAGCAGAGATGTGGGAGTTCAGGAAAGGCGTGTTACTCTCTTAAGAAGGAGGTAAATCATACACTGGCCATTCTCACTAGAAGAGCAAAGAGCTGTGTTTGGTCCACAGAGAGGACTTTTCCCACACCTCATTTCCCTGGTTCCTTTAGACCTCTTCTGTTAGAATTGTATCTGGTGAGTTTCTCCTCTCAAGGCACTCTTTATTTTGGAGAACTGTTTTTTTTTTTTTTTAAAGATTTATTTTATTTATTTTATGTGTATGAGTACACTGTAGCTGTACAGATGGTCTTGAGCCATCATATGTGTGTTTGCTGGGAATTGAACTCAGGACCTCTGCCGGCCACTCGCTCCGGCATAATTCACTGTAGCTGTCTTCAGACACACCAGAAGAGGGCGTCAGATCTCATTACGGGTGGTTGTGAGCCACCATGTGGTTGCTCATGGGATCCTAACTCAGGACCTTCAGAAGAGCAGTCAGTGCTCTTACCCGCTGAACCATGTCGCCAGTCCAAGAGAACTGTTCTTTATGGAACTTGTGTTGTTGCTTTTTGAGACAGTGTTTGTGTAGCCTGATCAGTCCTGGAACTCCCTGGGTAAAATAGACCAGATCGGCCTGGGGGCTCACAGAGATTTGCCTGCTTCTGCCTCCCGAGTGCTGGGATTAAAGATGTGTACCACACCACTCTTGACCCTCTGTAGATCTTTAATTGAATTGTCTTTCTTTATCAAATTTTATTTTAAATTAATTAGATATCCCTTTGGCTAAATACAGTGTTTCAGACACATGATAGTGTCTTAGTTTTATCAAATTTCTGTTACCTGTTATTTTAAAATTTCTTAGTGTAAAAGAGTGTTGGATAAATGAAATTTCCCTTTTATAACTTAATTCCTGTTCGTATGTTTTAAGTTTCATGTGAAAATGGATGGTTTTAATTTTACAATTACATGGTTAATTTGCATGGAGGAACAGAGTAGTTCTGCCTTCTTGAAAAAAGCAGATTCCTCTGTAGCACATTGCCTGCCCACGTGCTCCCCTCTCTGTCTTTGTTCAAAGACTGCTGCTTCTCTATGTGGCTGAGGTAGGCATTAGACTAGAATCCTCCTGAGTGTGCAGCCTGTGATAGGATTATGCTGTGCCCACCACGCTCAGCTCTTTGTTCAGGTTATTTCAGTTTGTCATGGTGAGGAAGGCATGGCAGATGGGTTGGCATGGAGAAGTGAGAGTTTAGAGTGAGACCTACTGAAGGAGCAGGAAGGAAAGTAGAGAATCAGAAAGAGAAACAGCTCCCCTGTAACCTTCAAGGCCAGTAGTCCCCAGTAGTATACCAGCACCATTTGTAAAGGTTCTACACTCAAGGCCATACCTGAGCCTATGGTGTGGCTCAGACTCAAACTCTAATATGATCTTAATTATAAACATAACAAAAGAAAAAATAGCAATAGTAGGTTTAAGTGCTAGAGGTGTAAGCAACATGTAGTTGTTTTAGTTTTCAAAAAGTCTTAGGATACTGAATATAAGATAATTTTTAGAGCTTAAGGACATTGAATATGAATCTCAGATTTACTGTGTTTACTTTTGGTTATTATATGTGGAAGTGAATGAACACCTGAAAATCAATAACAAGTTAACAAACATGATTGTGAAGAAAGACTTTCAAGTTTCTTAATGTAGAGAGAAAATATAGATGCCTTTTGTTTCCTTTTTAAAAGTTTATTTTTGAATGAGCATTGGTGCTGGTTCCCCTGGAACTGAAGTCATAGATAGTTGTGAGCTGCCATGTTGCTGACAGTTGACCCTGAGTACTCTGGAAGAACAGCCAGTGCTTTTAAGTACTGAGCCATCTCTTCAGCCTACCTTCTTGTTTCTTAAAGATTCATTTATTTATTCATTATGTGTATATGTGTGCACCTTGTGCATATAAGAGCCTTCAGAGACCAGAAGAGGATATCGGATCCCATAGAGCTGGAGTTACAGGTAGCTTCGAATTACCATCTGGGTACTGGAAACTGAACCCAGGTCCTCTGAAAGAGCAGTAAGGATACTTAACTTTTGAGTCATCTCTCTAGCCCTAAGCTTATGTTTCTTGAATGAACAATTATAATAGTTAAGTCCTACTCTCAATAGTTATTAAGTCTCTGCTCTTAAGAGTATCAAAGATGAGGAAATAGGCTTAAATTGCACCAAGTGTTTAAATTTTATAATAAGAAAAAATTCTTGACTGCAAAAGTGACTGACCATAGCAGGGTACCAGGAGGTGCTTGGGAGCATCTCCCTTTTGAAATTTTGTACTGGATTTGATAGTCACTCCTTGTGACCATCAAAGGTTAGAAAACAGTTGATTAAAAAAGTGAAGTATCAGACAAAATGTTGGAAAATAAAATCTAAAAAGCAGTTCAGTTTATAGATTTCTATATTTTGGAGTTTCAGCTGTGAACTTAGAAAACTTAGTTCTTTAGGGTTTTGTTGATGCAAGTGTATATTGTACAGTTTGCAAGAAGAGGTTTATTAAAGTCAGGGTGTGTGTGGGTGGGGGTAAGGGTTGGAGAGGGATGAGACACCCAGGTAGACAGAATGAGAGAATGAGAATTGTTTAAGAAAATGATTTGAGGGTTTGGTCTGAATACAGATCAAGTAATTTGTTTTAAATTTGTTATATGTGGATGTGAGGGAACACTCAAAAATCAGTAACAAGTTAACAAACATGATTGTGCTGGTTTATAGGTAGATCTTTCAAGGATACATTGTTCACTTTAGAGCGGCAGGCAGACATTTATGAGCGTCTCTTCTGTTTTTCAGAGTAGGGGAAACACACTTCATTTTAGTGCTTCTTGTTCTTGACCTTGAGTTTTTCACGTGATGATTACATATTAAATGTTTATTAAATCAAAGGATAATGTTACTATCCAAAACATGAACATTTTTGAATTGCCAGTTTCTTTTAAGAGTATATTAAGGGTTCCTTACCCAAAAGTACTAACTTACTACACCATTCTTATTTACATTAGTTTTGCTATGAATTTTCTGTTATTCTTTATGCTTGACCCCAAATTTAAAGCCCCTAAGTAAAAAGAATTGTGCTGCATTTTATGTAAGGAAGAAAAGCTTCAAGTTCAAAGACAGGCATCATAGGACAGAAGTTAGTTTTCCCACTTCAGCAATATATTATTTTCCCCTGTATTAGAGAGAGCTCTTTAAGAAAATTCAGGGCCTGCTCCTGGTAGCCTGTGCCTTAACCCCAGCGTTTGGGAGGCCGTGAGAGGTGAATCTCTGAGTTCAAGCCAGCCTGGTCTACAGAGTGAGAGAGGGAAAGCAAAGAGAAAGAAAGCAGCATCTCGGTTTGCTATGATCCTTAAGTTGGATTGTGTAAATGTAAAACAGGCTACTGCTAATTGGAAATTTGTACTTACCTGGAAGCACAGATTGTTTAAAACATGTTAGTGTATACATTCAGAATACATGTATACACACATTTATACCTCTCTTCTGATGTAATTTTTCTATTGCAGATATGAATATCACTGGGCAGATGGAACAAACATTAAAAAGCCCATTAAATGTTCTGCACCAAAGTATATCGATTACCTGATGACGTGGGTTCAGGACCAGCTGGATGATGAGACATTATTTCCATCAAAAATTGGTAAAAAATAGTTTATGTGATTGAGATAAATCATGGTGTCTTTAATTTGATGTTTCTACAGTTCTCTGCCTTCCTGCCCTCCTCATTGGAGCGGTTTCTTGGGACTGCATTGATGAGGTGGTTTCTAAGAGGAGGCACAGGAGCTTAGTTAGGACTTTAAGCAAGCTGTTTCATGTCAATTGAGGTTTTTTTCACCTTTGCACCTAGTGTTTTAATTGAAAGGCTAGACAATACAAAATAATTGATCTCCTTCTGACTTATTATTTGCTAAAATTCCTGTGATATTTCAGATAAAATATTACTGACATTAATTCTTTTTTATTTATTTTTTTTACTGACATTAATTCTAATAAAAGATGGTCTTTTGAGTGTGTGTTTCAGTTCTTGCCCCCATCCCCGTGATATGTTGTCCTGGAAACTGCTCTATAGACCAGGTTGACAGGATCCAACTGCCTGTGCCTTCTGAGTGCTGAGATTAAAGGTGTGCACCACCATTACCAGTTTTTCTTTTTTTAAAAAAAAAGAATTATAAACATCGAATAGTTTCCCCTTTTAGTAGAAAGTTCCAGATGGAAGCTTAATACTGTTCTGGGAGCCATAGCCTGTTACACATCAATCAGTATTTCTAACTTTATGCATTTCAAGAGTATTCTTGGGTCTTTTTTTACACTAAATATTAAGGATACTTCTTTGTAATTTTAAGTGATGAACAGATGGGTTTATGATATAGGAAGGCAATAAAATCTAGACTATCTTATAGAAAAAGGATAGTAGATAAGGCAGCTAGTGATACCTACCATATTCATGTTTACTTTGTTTTTTTCCCAAACTTTATGGCTTGTATGTATTTTTATATTTATGATAAAGAAGTGATTTTTAAGGCTTATAAAACTATTCTTAATAATTTTGTATTCTTTTGTTTTGAGATAGGGTCTTTCTCTGTAGCTCAGACTGGCATCAAACCAGTGGCAATCCTGGCTGAGCTTCCTGAGTGTGACTGCAGGAATGAGCTACCACGGGTCACACAGATTTTGAAATTAAGATAATGTGAGGAAAGAAATAGACTTGAGGGTTTGGCCTCACATAGATAAGAGTGACTTACTTGTTTGGTGTATTTGTTTTTAAAGACAAATCAAGTATGAATTACTACCATTAGTGCAGTTCATATGTGTTTTTACCTTTTTTCTTTCTTTCTTTTTTTTTTTTTTTTGGTTTTTTTAGAAACAGGGTTTCTCTGTGTAGCTCTGGCTGTCCTGGAGCTCTCTCTGTAGACGAGGCTGGCCTTGAACTCGGAAATACACCTGCCTCTGCCTCCCAAGTGCTGGGATTAAAGGCGTGCGCCACCACGCCCGGCTGTGTTTTTACCTTTTAAAACTACTTTTACAAGTATGATTTTTGAAAAAAAAATTTCCTGAAGAATAATGTTAAACTACTTTTGACTAACATTGTGTGATTTCAGTAGAGCACTTACTTCTGAAATCTTAGGTCTTCTTGGATCTTAGGTCCTGTTTGTGGTTTTCAGGTTTTCCTAGTAATATCCTTTATAGCTAAAGAGAAGATCACTGCAGACGATTTTCATGGAGTGCTCTGTAGTCTAGAATATGTGGACTTCAGTCCTTTTTTGTTTTATCATGACTTGGATATTGTAGAATGTGCTTTGGTTGTGGTGTGTTTTATTTCTTGTGATTTTTTTTTTTAGTTGTGTTAAATAGGCAATAATATTATAACACCAAGTAATACCAGTGTTTGGTTGTCTTGCCAAGTTCAACATTTAGAATATAGGATTTTGTATTCCTTTCTTTTAAGAATTTACTTATGACTATTGTGTGTACATGTGTGTGCATGTGGGGGTGAGAGTTCAATCTTGTGGAACCTGTTCTCTTCTTCACCTTTACATGCTTTCTGGGGATTAAACACAGTTTAGTGGGCTGACTGAACAGGTGCTTTTACTTGCTAAACCATCGAACGGGCTCAGATTTTTATTAAAATTAAAAAAATTGTGTGTATATATATATATATATATATGTTATATGGCATGATAATAAACAATATGCATCCTGTTACAGTTAACCCAATTTATTCTGTTATATAATTACCCAACTAATAAAAAAATTAAATATAGTATATTATTAATTTAATGTTAGATCTTTGGACTTGATTATCCTACATCTTTTCTGCAGATATCTTAGGTATATCTCTGACCTACATTAACTCATACTTGTCTCCTTACCCAGTAACCATGGTTTTATTCTCTATAGAACTCATCTTCTTTTTCATGCAAAATACAGGTAAGATTTCCGGGCAGTAGTGGTGCATGCCTTTAATCCCAGCACTTGGGAGGCAGAGGCAGGTGGATTTCTGAGTTCAAGACCAGTCTGGTCTACAGAGTGCGTTCCAGGACAGCCAGGGCTAAACAGAGAAACCCTGTCTTGAAAAACAAAAACAAAAACAAACAAAAAGATGCAGGTAAAATCAAAGAATAGTCTTTTTGAATCTGGTGTACACTTTAGGATAATATCCTCCCAAGCGCAAATTTCATTTTATTTTTGTCTTTTTGAGACAGAGTCTTGCTATGTATCCCATGCTGGTCTTGAACTCATTATCAACCTGCCTTAGTCTCCCAGGTGCTGAGATTATAGATATAAGTCACCGTGCCTGGGTCAGAATCTCTTTAAGGCTAAGTGTGTGTGTGTTTGTGTGTGTCTGATATATGAAAAATACTCTTCTTTTTTGTTTTTTTTCGAGACAGGGTTTCTCTGTATAGCCCTGGCTGTCTTGGACTCACTCTGTAGACCAGGCTGGCCTCGAACTCAGAAATCCACCTGCCTCTGCCTCCCAAGTGCTGGGATTAAAGGTGTGCGCCACCACGCCTGGCTATGAAAAATACTTTAAACATAACTGAAATGGTTAGTACATTAATTATGTTAGTACTCATTTGTGTTAACAAATCTAGCAACCTTAACTTTGCTGCTTCTTAGGTGTTTATTTGTAAAGTGACAGTATGTTAGAAGTACAATATACCACAAGAAAGAGTTATTCATATTTAAGAGGCACTCTGGAGTTTACTTTCATTCATTATGTGCTAAGAACTTTGCAAAGATTTTCTGCACATGTAGAATAGGGATTCATACACAGTTCATCTTTCAACCCTGTTGCTACTTGATGACAAGTCATGCTGCTTTGTGACCTTCTCTTATTAATAGAGGGCGGTTATCTCTTTACTAGGTGTTCCATTCCCGAAGAATTTCATGTCTGTGGCAAAAACAATACTCAAACGACTCTTTAGAGTTTATGCTCATATTTATCACCAGCATTTTGACCCTGTGATCCAGCTTCAGGAGGAAGCACATCTCAATACATCTTTCAAGCACTTTATTTTTTTTGTTCAGGTAGGTTGACTCATGATTCTTTTGTTGCTTCGTGTTTATCTTTAGAATTATGTGATGACTAAATGAATAAACATTGTCAGGACAGATTTTGCTATCCCTAATCTGCATCCTGTTTTGTTTTACGCTTTCCATGATGATAATAATGAGCCTTTTGCTCTTTAACTTCATTAGTCTCCCAGTTCATGATAGGCAAGTCTAGAATGGTTCTAAGACGCCTTGTGTTGCTTGGCTGCTTCAATATCCTGGCCATAAGGGACTAAATAATATGACCCGAATATTAGTCAGATATGATGGTACTTGCCTATAATCTTGGCAGTTGGGAGGCTAAAGCATAAGGATTATGACTTCAAGGCTAGATCACTCCTTACCAAGTTTCAAGCTATCCTGGGCCAGAAGATCTTGTCTCAACAAACACAAAATGGATAGGCAACAATGAAACCAACAGAAGCAAGTAACAAACAAAGACCAGTCAAAGTAGAAGGAAAAAAAGGACTCTGAGTCTGAACACGACTAGTTGGGCAGACAGGTTGTGGACTTGGTCGAAAGTGTTTTAGTATACCTTACAAACCTCTTCTTTAAAAGAAAAAAATCTTGGATCTTTATTATGGGACCCTTTTCTGGATATATGCTTTGAGTATCACATCCTTTTCTTCCATTCCCTTTTAAAACCATATTCTAAGTGATTTTGAATCTCATAAGTATCTGTTATGGGTAAGGAAAGCAAGGTCACAGTGTGCTCTAGTGGACCCTTAGAGTTTGAACTGACTTGCTGGTTGACTTTCTCCTTATTTAATCCTCAAAGAGCTGGCCCTAGAAATGTAGAACAAGAAGCCAGGCTTAGTGGCCCCCTATACACAATCTTAGTACTCCGGAGCTTGAGCAGGAGAATCAGGAATTGAAGGCCAACCTGGGTTGCTACTCAGTACCTTGTCTCAAACAAACAAGGAAAGAAAGAACGATATATTAGTATATTTTTATTTAATTCCCTAATTAGAGAAATAATAAGGAAAGGTGAAAGAGTTGGAAGTAGATGAGCCAACTATTTTTTTTCTGTGTCGAGCCAACTAGTTCTTGTTTGCTGTTTCTATAGAGATTAAAGCAAGTTTTACTTTATGTTTTTGTATGTGAGCATAAGGCTATTAATGTTGTCTTTATTTTCCACTGAAGAAATATGTCCACTTTCATTAATTTATATTCCGTACACTAAAGGCACACTTCTTTTAAATTATCCATAAAAACACATTTTGAGAGGTGGTTACTTCCCAAAACTTCTTGGGAAGTTATGTGATAGTCGTCTCTGGAGACCCATAGCAATAAAGCCCACTTCATTCTAAGATTTGCATTAATATTTTATTTAGCAGAAAATGGTTGCCAAAGTTTAGGTTTTGTTGGGTCAGGAATAAATATTCTTCCTTTAAAAGTGTTAATTTTACTTTACTCTTTAGCTGTAAAGTATACTTTTTGCTATGTGCTAGCAAATAGTGGGGGGTCAATCTAGAGAATTTTGCCTATCACAATGTACTAGCAATACCCCTTTGACTAAGAAGACCGTTGTTTGGACTTTTGGATTTAGGAATCTTGCTCTTGCCCCATATAGTCTTACTCTTTAGGGCCAGCAACAGACTTGCTCAGATGATCATGGTTGATGTTTATTCTTTGGAGACTAGGTCACATCTTTGCTAGGTATTAGAGTATAAATAGTACCTAGATGATACTGCTTGTTACAGGAATGTGCACATCTCATACATGCCAGCCGACTTATCTTTACTCTAGTGCATGAGGCCCCTTTGTACGTAGATGGAGCTTGGGTTTGGAAAAGCCAAAGGTTAACCGGGGGCCAGGAACTCAGAGCTGGCTCTCCTTCATGTGATCTACTTTCTAGTGTAGAAACCTGAGGAGTTTTTGGAATTCTAAATTTAAATCTGTCTTTCTGCTTACTCTAGATATTTGTCAAGACAGGGAGACTTGCTTTATTTGACAGTGTTATTTTAATGTGCAGTACAAAAAATGTAGTCATGTGTGGTATATATTCTCAGATATTCTTGGCCCAGACTCCACTGATCTGAGGGATAGGCTTTTAGTATCAAGGCTAATGCTTCTCTAAAGTTCTGATTGTAGTGCTTGGCATATGATGGGTACTACTCATGGATTACACTGGGAGTTGAGAAAGGTCCATCTTACAGAAGACTGGAAGTATATGTGACCTTTATTCATTTTGTAAAGTTGTAGTTCAGGAGAAATCATTTAACAAGTCATTTTAAAAGATATAGTACCTTGGTTATTGGCACAGTTTGAAGCATTCTGACTTAAGTTTTCCATGGTTAAAGTCTTTTTCTTTGCAGTGATATATCAGATCCTTATTTGATTGACATATTTCCGTGCTGCCCAGTGTATTCTTTTCATCGGGAAGCTACTACAGCTTCCACTTAACTGACTGGCAGTGGGAGCCAGTTATACAGTATTCCAGGTATTACCTGAAGTGGTTAACACCATTTACCACATGATTATCCACAATAGTTTCATGAGGTAGAGAGGACTTATTTTTAATATTATAGATATTTAATGTTATAGATATGTAAAATCAGAACATCTAGGGAGCTTAAGTGATTTTCTTAAGGCAATGAATGATTTAAGATGTGATTATTTACTTCAGAAGCTAATACCCAGTACTGTTCATGGTAATTTGCTTTGAAATTAGATGCAAATAATGTTTGCTGTTTTTAGGAGTTCAACCTTATTGACAGACGAGAGTTGGCACCACTGCAAGAGCTGATTGAAAAACTCACCTCTAAGGACAGATAAAGGATGCAAGCTGTGCAGACTTCTTCAGATGGAGCTGTGTACAGTGTAGTTGGCTTTGTTATGTTCTATTCTTATCTAGATTGTTTCTGTTTTAGGTTTTGGGGCTTGCTTGGGTTCCCTTTTCTCTTCTGAATATATAAAATCATATTCTGTTACTAGAGGAAGCTGAGAATCATTCTCTACATTTGAAAAGGGCAAATTTTGTTGTAGTATATACAGTATTTTTTTCTATTTTATTTTTATTAGTCTGGTTTTGGTTACTTGAGGAATTTTTATGATATTGTATGCTGGAAACAAATGCGAACTGACTGAAGTGCTGATGGACTGGGTACTGTGTTATGTAAACTGTGGCCCACTTTGAAGTCCCCAAAAAAGACTTACATGTTTTTATTAAGTGCCTTGATAGGCTCACTTCTGAGGTGCAAAGCACAGATATAGGACTGAACAGAGCTTGAAACAATATTAGAATTTCTATCTAGGGCACTTACTTGTGCATGTTATAAAGTAATCTGTTATAAAAGCCATAGTTTACTCAAATTGATGATCTCCAGCTTTTACTATGTTAAAAAAGACACAATTTGTAAAGTTGTGCATGTAGAACATAAATGTAAAACAACAAATTATTTCTTAATTATTTTTGACATAATTTGTAAAGGTGTGCATGTAGAACATAAATGTAAAACAACAAAATTCTTAATTATTTTTGATATTGACTAATATATTCTGTTCAACAGCTATTTAAAGTTCTACAAGCAGGTCTTTTTCCATCTCTTAATATCTGTGATATTGAAATTTGAGGATGTTGAAATGTAGTAGATACTGTATTTCAGCTTCTTTCTACATGTAAGTGCACTGTAAGTGTAAAACTTGAGGTTATATATAGAGTCACCATCTTCAGAAAGGAGGTTGAACTATGAGGTTTCCTAGCAATTGCCAAATGAGCCCTAAATGCAGAATCCCTTTGTACTTCAAAGAGGAAGAGAAAGACCTGTCACAGCAGGCATTAGTTTGGGAAATTAGAGAGGGTTAGTGTGGGAGTCAGAGTCTAGAAGGTCCTGTTTTAAAACCCTGGGATAGAATGGAGTCCATTACTTACAGTCTGGGAGACCTCCTTTTAGACATAAGCTTCCATGAGAAGTTAAACATACATAATTAGTTTTAGGTACAGACATTAAACATGGAATTAACAACTATTTGGGGAAATTAATCACTTTTTAGCATTTCCATTCAGTGAATGGAGTATTTGCCTGTCATTTTAAATGATACACTACCTTGATTATTGGTGCAGTTTGAAGCATCCTGACTCCTTATTTTTCCACTGTGAGAAATCTTTTCTTTGTAGTGATATCAAGTAATGAAAATGTTAGCTTAGTAGCTAATAACTTTTAAATATTAGTTGAGAAGACATCCTGTTAAATTCTCTTCATCAATTACAGGTTCAGGAATTTAGTTTTTGAATAAATACTGAGGTTCTCCCCTTCAATTTTGTTCTTGAGAAATATTCTTTTCAGACTCTGTTTTAATTTTGTCAGTTTGGATAAATCCGCTTCCCTCAATTTTCTCTCTCTTTCTAGCTAGAGACACATACTTTTAAACTTGTAAACTAGAAGTGCTTGCTGTGAATTTGTATACAAACACGTAGTGGAAAAGAGTCTAAAATGAAATGAACAAGTGGACAGTGATACAATTGGATGTCCTTATAATCCTGTTCACTAGGAACTGCCTTTTTCTCCATTTTGATTTCTGGAATGGCAATTACTTACCAAGTACCAATAATAAAAGGAACAAAAGAACTTGGAAAAGGTAGATAATACTGGGCATTTATTAGTAATGCTTACTTATCAACTGACAGCTAGCTGATTTCTTTAAAATATTTTTTTTTAGTATCTAAATAGATAATATCAACCATTATGGGTTGGTTCAGAATTCTGATGTTTGATTCCTCTCTATACAGGAAATGAAGCACATAATTACTAACTAAAATAGTCTTCCATAGTATATGACTTTATATCACCCCTGTAACAGGGGTCTTTTATAGCAGCAGCATGTAGAGAGAGAAGTAAGAGGTTGCTTCTGGTCCTTTAAGCCTTACATATATTACACTGTCAGGATGGAAACCAGTCCTAGACACTAGTGCTTGACAGTAGGACTTATCACTCTGTGTGGATAGCAGTTTATGTTCACTTTGCCAGAATCTCAGGTGCTATGTTTTCAAGTCAGCACTAAAGCTTTGGGAAATAAGGAGAAATAAGTGTGTCTCTATAGTGAGATATTCTCTTGGGGAAAGGCCTGGCAATTGTACACGGTGTTGGGTGGTAATAACTAAGGAAACACGAGGATATAAGAGAAAGTCAGTTTAATAGAAATTTGGTTTGAGAGTAAGAGGCCCCCTTCCCCCCCCCTGTTTTTTTTTTTTTAATTTTTTTTTTTTTTTTTTTAAAGTAGCTCTGGCTGTCCTGGAACTCACTCTGTAGACAAGGCTGGCCTAGAACTCACAGAGATCTGCTTGCCTCTGCCTCCCAAGTTCTGGGATTACAGGCATGCTCCACTACTGTCCAGCAAAATGTCAGGATCAAAGCTTGATTTTTCAGGAAAGCTTGCTTATAAATGTCTCTTAGGTTCTTTTCAGAACTGTTAATTTATAAATAAATAATTATTTCTTTTATTTCTTTCCTTATTTTTTTGAGACTGGGTCTCATTATGTAGCCTTAGCTTATAGACCAGGTCTCAAGCTGTTAAGAGATCTGCTTGCCTCTGTACCCCAAATGCTGGGATTAAAGGTATGCACCACTATACCTGGCTACCCAGGTATTTTTAATACAGTTATAAAAGTGTAAGCCGGTTTTCCTTATTCTTTCATAAGCTCATCCCATACAATTAAATGTAGTAAATTATCATTATAGTTGTTATTCACATTGCTTTGGTTAAATGTGGACACGATGAAGTAAGATTTAGTAATTAATTAGTTGTCAGAGTGGTGGTGGTGAAAAGAAACTGACCGAGTGAAATGTTTGTTGTTAGCAGTTGGTAGTACAGTTGGCCTTGTTCATTTGCTGGCCTGGTTCTTCCATGTCTCATAGAAGCCATGCTATTAGACTGCCCCAGACAGAAAGCACGTTTATGGTGTTGGCTGTGGAGCTCTGTCTACCTTAAAATGAAAGATTTTTATTAGATTGTTGCCTCTTTTTAACTCTGTTTTGCTAGTCATTGTAAACTCTAAATAGTCAATATAAAGTTAGCAGAGTATGTTTTTTGGTTTTTTTTTTTTTTGTTAGTTTTTTTTTCTTTTTTTTTTTTTTTTTTTTTTTTGAGACAGGGTTTCTCTGTATAGCCCTGGCTGTCCTGGAACTCACTCTGTAGACCAGGCTGGCCTCGAACTCAGAAATCCGCCTGCCTCTGCCTCCCAAGTGCTAGGATTAAAGGCGTGCGCCACCACGCCCGGCTAGCAGAGTATGTTTTAACATGTATTTCAGAGTTACTACCTGGATTATCAGGATAGATGAAGCACTACAATCTCTTATCAGAAAATGGAAATAGGGATATTTATATTTTGCATTATTTCATCACTAGATTTCATTTTATGTAATGAGCATTTTCCTTATGGGAAAAGAAGCAAAACAACAGATTTGTCTACATCCACTCTGAGAGAGATTTTGAAAACCACTGAAATGGTAGACTATGTAAGATGCAAATACTAAGTTGTCTCACTGCCTTTTAAGATGAGCATGATGTACAGCAACACCCAAATGAGAGCTGACCTTCAATGTTCTTTGGAACATTGTTTATATTGACTCTGTTACAAAGTATGTTTCTGGAACTTTGTCCTGTGTCATAGGTGCTTTGAGAATTGATTTACGACTATGTAAAAGAAGTTTCATCTTTTTAGTAGCACAAAACCAATTTTTGAAGCTTAGTAGAACCTACATTAACTACCAAACCACGCCCACTAACTTGGCTATTTTCTGAGCACTAAGCCAGTGTGGAAAGATTTAGGCTCTAAATGTGCTGAGACGAGGGCTACAGATACTGACTGTATCACAGAAATATAGGTTCTGGATGTTACTATTGGAAGTCAGAACCATTATTTACATGTGAAACTTACTACTTTGTATTTATAGAGAGTTTTAAAACCAAGGTCTTTTTCTAGAACTTGCTTTCTATTTTTTCTCCCTCTAAAACTTCTGAATTGTGTTTGGATAGTTTTGACTGAGAGGATAGTATGGAAAATGGATCTAGTATTCAGAACAGCAGTCTAAAGAAACAAAGCCTTTATTTACCTCCATTGTTTTATATTTTGTTTTGAACAGGTTTTTTCAGTTTGTCTTTAGTGAAAGATGGGATTGGAAAAAATTTTATTATTATGCCAAATTTTAGCCTATCATTAATATTATTAAAAATTTTTTTATGTAAGTATTCAGCACATGTCATTAAATTCTGATTGTCTTTTGAAAATATACTGGACCAAGGTAATTTGGAATGTGATTGCATACTAGGAAAACATCTTATTTTGAAACTTACTTGATATATTAAAGAACTTACCAATTATAAACTCAGCTCAGTTTTTAAGCATCACTCCTAATGTATATCTTACACATTATTGTGTATCTTACACAGTAATGTGTATGTTACACATTATTGTTTTGCAGTAATGTAAAGATGTCCATAGGAGCTGCTGTTACAGTGTGATTGGATGTAAGGTGATAAATGATTAAAGGTCTGTTCAGGATAGGAAAGTTCAGTGTTAACAAATATGCAAAGAGTTCTGAATGCAAGTGATTTGAATATTTAAGGTTTCCCTAAGTAGTTATTCTATGAGAATTCATTCTGAAGGTATAAGAGTGCTCTCTGTCTATCACTCATAGTTGGATTTATTTGTATTCTGACAAAAGTGAAAAAAATACACATTAAAATATTGGACCACCTTATATATGTGATACAAGTTCTCCCCCCCCAGACTCCCCCCCGCTTCTCTCCCTCCTTTCTCTTTTGTATATTGTGCTGCACAGTAGAAAGCTTTGGGATAAAATCTCAGACATGCAGGAAGTGAAATCACTGGCCTTTAAGATTTGTGTTTTCCCACTCAAGTCTGTGTCGTATGCACACCCATACCTGCTCACGAACTCAAGGCTGAGTTTACAGTTCACCATTGTTAGAGATTCATACAGCTTTTCTTTTGTTTGGTTGACAGTTTCTATATGTCACCAGAGCTGCAGTTATTGGTGACATAATGTGACAGTTTCTTAATTTCTCTTTCATAATTATTATTGGATTTCTTCTACTTTTGCACAAATTTGAATTTTAGTTTTGATTTTGAAATAGTTGTATAAGTTGTAAAATAGGTTAGTGTATTTTTGTTTGAGAACACGTTCCTCCTTAAATTGTCCTGCAGAAATGACTATTTTTTAGGGAAAATAGTTTTTTACAGCTATTAAACTGTATTTGTTATTTTTGTATATGCATAACCAGGGTGGTGAGATCACTAATATTTTAGGAAATACCTTTGTTATATTTGATTTTTTTTCCTATACATTTAAGTTATTACTTAAAATTATTGGTAGTAATAATGTTGTGAAGATAGCATATAAGGAATACTTAAGTCAAAAATAGAAATCATTTCTAAAGACAAAAATGAGAAATGCTGCCAGTGCCAGGTAAAGGAAGCAGAAGGCCAGCGTTCGCATTGTGCAATTGCTTAAGACATGCACAGAGACAAGAGTCCATTCTCATGGGGACAGGTTCTCTAGTAAGATACTTAGATGGGACAAAAATGATCTAAAAGATGAAATGCAATGTAGGCGCCATATTGTAAATTGTGCCAAGATTATGCAAATTGTAGTTATTGATCAAACTTGTCTCATTGTTGTTATTTTAAAGGAAATACTGAATGTCAGAAAATCTGTAATATGTATTATTTGATAGATGTAAATAATGTATACAGCCTTGTATGTGGCAGAATGGGAGGTATTTAAAATTTTAGGTTTTTTTTCTTTAGAAGAAAATGTTTATAAGGAAAAAAACCCTAATAAATACTTTTGTTTGGCCATGAATCCTGACTTTGCGTTACTGTTTATTTTTACTATAGGTATTTCTACAATGAAAACATTTCAAAGCAAAGTAAAGGTATATAGAACATATTGAATATTTCAAAATTTGTTAGGTAGCACTTTCAGTAATTCTTACAACACTGATAGTTACCATCCATGTACCATACATACTAAAGTTCAGAAATTATACAAGTGATTGGGTCTCAGACTTAAAGATTCTCATATGCTTGCATTTAAAACTAATGTATGTATGTATGTATGTATGTATGTATGTATGTATGTATTTATTTATTTATTTGGTTTTTTGAGACAGGGTTTCTCTTATAGCCCTGGCTATCCTGGAACTCACTCTGTAGACCAGGCTGGCCTCGAACTCAGAAATCCACCTGCCTTTGCCTCCCAAGTGCTGGGATTAAAGGTGTGTGCCACCACCGCCCTGCCCTAATGTTTTCTTTAGTGCATACCATTATAGTGAGAGAAAAAAAACGACAGCAAAATAATGTAATATTTATGGGCCTTTCAACTGAACTAAGAAATGATCTATTTTATCTTTATTATAAATCACTAAATATTAGACTAATATACCCTAAGATCTGAAGTTATAAAAGGAAATGCATATTTTAGAGTTTTATCAAAGTATTATTTGGAGGTTTTTATGTTTCAGGAATTGTGCTTAGTTAGATCTTAAGGTTGGAAATATTTTGACAGTGGCTACTCGTCATGAATGGACCCCTGCCACACTACTCAGGAGGGCATTTGTGTGTGTGCAGGTCCACCAGCTAGGCTCCGGTACGTCATTAAAATGAAAGCTCCTAAGGAAAAATACTGGAGCATGACACACACACACTCACTTTCTCACACGGAATTTTATATGTATATGTGTGTGCCTGAGTGTACATACATGCACTGTGTGCACGCAGGAGCCTGTGAAGGTCAGTCAGAAGAGGCATTGGTCCCCTTGAAACTGGAGTTACAGGTGATTGTGAGCTGTTATGTGGAAGCTGGCCGTTGATCCTGGGTCCTCTACAAGGGCAGTCAGTGCTCTTAATCCCTGAGCCATCATTCCAGTCTTTTAATTGAAAGTATATTTTTTCATACGATATATTCTCATTATGGATTCTCTTCCCTCAACTCCTTCCAGGTCCTCTCCATCTCCCCCCTACCCAAGTCCACAGTCTGTCATCAGAATACAAACAGCATCTTCAAATAGTAATGAAATAAGATAAAATAAAAACAAGCCAGAGTAAGTTGAAGCAAACAAACTACTAGGAGAAAAAGAACCAAAGAATAGGCAAAAGAACACGTGCAGACATAAAAACATACATTAGCACACAGAGAAATTCCATAAAAACGACACTTGAAGTCATAAGATAAATGAGGAAGACCAGTAAGGAGAAAAATGAATAAAAATAAAACTAATGCCTAGACAAAGCATTAAAAGCCAGGGATCTCCAGAACTCTCATTGAGTTTTGTGTTGGCCATGTACTGCTGGGCATGGGATCTCTCCTTAAGAGAGGTTTGTATCCCCAGTGAGATTATGTTGGAGAAGAGTAATTTTTCACTTGCAAGTAGTTTTCAATGGGAGTAAGTTCTGTGCTAGGGTCCGGGTCATGTGTTCATTTTTTTCCACTCTAGGATCCCAACTGGCTTAGCTCCATGCAGGGAGTATGCGTGCTGCCTCACTGTGAATTCAGAATGTGTCTGTTGGTCCTGCTGGGTTTAGAAGGCCTTGTTTCCTGTTCATAGCAGCCTTATTTATAACAGCCAGAAACTGGAAACAGAGGAATGGATACAGAAAACGTGGTACATCTACACATAGAGTACTACTCAGCTATTAAAAACAATGAATTTATGAAATTCTTAGGGAAATGGATGGATCTAGAGAATATCATCCTGAGTGAAGTAACCCAATCACAAAAGAACAAACATGGTATGCCCTCACTGATAAGTGGATATTAGCCCAGAAGAAAGGAATACCCAAGATACAATCCACAAACCACAAGAAACTCAAGAAGAAGGAGGACCAAAGTGTGGATACTTCCATCCTTCTTAGAAGGGGGAACAAAATACCCATGGAAGGAGTTGCAGAGACAAAGTATGGAACAGAGACTGAAGGAAAGAGACTGCTCCACCTGGGAATCCTTCCCATATTCAGTCATCAAATCTATACATTACTGTGGATGCCAGCAAGTGCTGGCTGACAGGAGCCTGATATAGCTGTCTCCTGAGAGGCTCTGACAGTACCTGACTAATACAGAAGTAGAGGCTCACAGCCATCCATTGGACTGAGCACAGGGTCCCCAATGAAGAAGCTAGAGAAAGGACCCAAGGAGCTGAAGGGTTTGCAGTCCTATAGAAGGAACAACTATATGAACTAACCAGTACCCTCAGAACTCCCAGGGACTAAATCACCAACCAAAGAGTACACATGGTGGGACTCATGGCCCCAGCTGCATAAGTAGCAGAGGATGGCCAAGTCGGTCATTAATGGGAGGAGAGGCCCTTGGTCCTGTGAAGGTTCTATGCCCCATTATAGGAGAATGCCAGAGCCAGGAATCAGGAGAGAGTGGGTTGGTGAGCAGAAGAGGGGAGGGAACAGGATTCCCCCCCCCCCAGGGGAAACTGGGAAAGGAGATATCATTTGAAATATAAATAAAGAATATAATAAAAAATGATTTTCACCTTTGGGTAAAAAACAAACAAAAAAAAGAAGGTCCTGTTTCCTTGGTGGTGTCCTCTATTTCCTCTAGCTCTTAGACCTTTTCCATCCTTTTCTATAAGGTTCCCAGAGCCCTGCGAGGAGTTTGGTGGAGACATCCCATTTAAAGCTGAGTATTCCAAGGTCTCTCACTCTCTGCACTTTGTTCCTTTGTGGGTTTGCTTTTGTTCCCCTGTTCTGCAGGAGGAAGCTTCTCTGATGGTCGCTACACGAGATATTGACCTATGGATATAGTAGAATGTCATTAGGTATCATTTTATTGTTCAGTTACTTTAGCAGAACAGTATTTGGATGGCCACCTGAGCAGTGTTAGGTATGCCTTACATCTCATGGAGTAGGCCATAAATCCAGTCAGTGCACTAACTCATTTTAATTTCTGCCCCTTATTTTGTAGAAGTCATTTCTCTGCTGCTAGGTCCATTTTTAGGACATATTTTAGGTCAAATGATAGTTACATGCTAAAAAATAATAAGTTCCTTTGTTTTTATAGATAATTTGAATCTGACTTCCAGATTGGGTAATCTTTTTACCAGGTGTATACTCTGATTAAATTGCACCTGTCTCTAGCTCGATCTAGCAGAAATCTGTGTGTGTGTGTGTGTGTGTATGCAGAGTACATCTCTATGTATAAATATACGTATATGACTTTAAACATTAATTACGTGTTAGGTGATGGACATGCAATGTTAAGTCACAGCCATGCTGCTGAGAAACATACCTAGTGTTAGGTAACTTTATAAACAGTGTAGCATGCAAATTAAAGCGGGGACCTTGGGTGTTATGCTTCCGCCTGCTTCCAGTCTCACTTCTGGTCCCAGACTTTAAACCAGTAGCCCCTCCCTCCCTGTCAATCCAGGCACTTCCTGTTATTCAGGCCGTCTGGTGGATGGCGTTAGACTCAAGACAGTGACGCACAGCTACACGTTTCCCGTGAGAGACACCTACTGAGGCTCCTAGTTTGACATGACTGCTTCCTGCTTTTCTTCCCGGAAAAGTTCAAGCCACGGAGCCTGACAGGATCCCAAAGGGCTGGTCCTGCAAAGCCTAACCCCGCTCTCCCTGGGCGCTTCGCTTAAGCCCCGACCCCTGCCCTTAAACGAGCTCATTCCACAAGCCCCGCCCCGACTCTCCTGCCCCCTTACGGCGTAAGCCCCGCCCCCGCCCTCAAGTGAGCTCATTCCGCAAGCCCCGCCCCCTCCGCTCCGGGCTGGTCGCGCACCGTCGGTCGCTCGGCTCTCCCCGAGGGTGTCCTCGCAAGCCCCGCCCCCTGCCCTCCGCTCCCCCCGGGCGCGTCGCCCGCCCGGAGGAACCACACACCATGCAGATCCCGCGAGGGCGCGGCGTGTAGGGTGGGAGTCCGGGGGTGCCGGTCCCGCCGGCGCGAGATTGACGCTGCCACCCTGAGCCACCGGTGCCGCCGTGTTCCTGCAGGTCCCGCGCCCGAGCCGTCTGGAGCTAGGCATGGCCACCCCACCTAAGAGGTTCTGCCCTTCTCCCTCGACCAGCTCTGAGGGGACCCGCATCAAGAAGATCTCCATCGAGGGGAACATCGGTAAGGTGTCCCCGGTGCGGGGCTTGGTGCCTAGGCGATCCCTCCCTGCCGCTCTGCCCGCGCCAGCGCGGTGGCTCGTCTGGTCCGGCGCCAGCGGGGGCTGTGCGAGGCGCGCTCTGGACCAGTGCACCCTTTGTTGAGAACTTACAAACGCCAGGGTTCGGGGGTGCTGGTTTCCTTGAGATAACTTAGGTAAGCGAGCCCCCTTTTAGGTGTGCTCTTCCGGTAGGCTTCACTGACTTGCGGTTTTACCGCATAATTGAGACCATTTTTATCATTTACATCTCCAGTTCCCTTTGTGCTTCTTTGTAGTCAGCTCTTTCTCCCTTCCCATCTCCTTACAAGCCCCGACATGCTTCTTTTTTTTTTTTAATCCCTGCCACTTTTGTTTTCCCACAGTGTCCTAAGCAAAACCAGAGTGTCTGGTTTTCTGTGTCTTGTTCAGTATACTAGAATGCCTTTAAGACTCACCCATGCTGTTTATTTCTGTAGAACTTTGTTTTTTGCTTTGCATGTTTTGTTTTTTTGAGACTGCCTCTCTTTTCATACCTGCCTTGGAACTCACAATGCAGACCAGGCTGGCCTTGAACTCTCCAGAGATTCGCCTGCCTCTGCTTTCCGCGTGCTGGAATTAAAAGAGTACAGCATCTCATCTGGCCCAGTGTGATACTTTAAAAAAAACAATTAAGTCGCGGGGCGGTGGTGGCGAACGCCTTTAATCCCAGCACTTGGGAGGCAGAGACAGGCGGATTTCTGAGTTCAAGGCCAGCCTGGTCTACAGAGTGAGTTCCAGGACAGCCAAGGCTACACAGAGAAACCCTGTCTCGAAAAACCAAAAAACAAACAAACAAACAAACAAAACCAATTAAGTAATAACAATGGATGGTATGTACCACATCTTTCTCTGTGGTTGACATTTTGGTTGGCTTTTGTAGCAATACCTAACACTATGAGGCATATGAGGAAAGCAGTTTTTAATGAGTTTGGTAGTGTGCAATATTTTACTCCCTTTCCCACAAACAGGTAAGCACTGGGTTTTGGCTCAAAGACTTTCAGTTTCTGTCCTTAACCTTATTGGGGGTAAGCTACGCTGTGCATGCCGTTTTGCAAGGTAAACATGAATTTCCCATTCTTTTACATTTCCTACCACGGGAAACCAGCTGACGTTTCCTGTTTTGGCGCAGCTGTTAGGTTTTGGGTTGGCAGGTCGAGTACTGACTATTCATGTATGTAGCAGATGTTTTCAGCTTTACCACCTTCAAAGCACCATCTCTTTAAGAAGGTCAGCAGGTGTAAGCCTCAAGGGAGTAGAGCTGAGACCCAGAGAGGGGGTATTTTCATTGCCCCACACTTAAGTCTGTGGAAGAGGTCCTCTTTTCCTATAAGTTCTTTGAGATGTCCTGTTTCTTAGTAAGAGTCTTCAGAGTGTCTTGGTGGATAAAGATGGCCATGTGTAATGATGGGAGAAAGTGCTCAGTAAAGTCCCCTGTGGGGTAAATTCCAATGGACAGACCATAATGGCTTATCTCCCTTCTCTCAAACTTGGGTAGGCCACATCCATCCAGTCATCCATCCCCTTCCCTTCATGCTTCTTTACTCTTCCCAGCACTGGAACGGTTTGTGAGTGGGCAGCTCCATCTCCTGCTTCCGTGCAGTGCATCCAGAGCTGCCTTTCTACATTCAGGTCCGATTGTGCCATCCTTGCTTAACATCCCTCTCTGACCCTCCCTATTGAACTGGAAAGAGCTGCATGGTAGTGGCCCGCCTTTGCACATTATTAGTTAGGAAGGATAACTAACTAGCAGTTACAAGTTGAGGTTTCCTTTGAGCATCTAGATTTCGACCAAAAAGAATTCTTGAAGCTTTGGCAGCACGAGGCGAGGCGAGCAGCTCTGTTGGAGGAAATACCATTTAGATTAAGCGTTCCTTTTCTACAGGGAGGCTTGTCACTGCCTGCCGCTTTTGTTCCGTTGTTTACCTCACCTCACCTCATCTGTCAGGTCCAAATAACCAGTTACTGTTAAAATTGTGCAATCTGGGAAGACTAGTTCGTAATTCTTAGGTTCTTCCTAAAGTTTGAGGCTTGCTTGGTCATTTTTAGTTGCATAGTTATGTAACCTGTTTTCTCACACTCTGTGTCACTGAGCTATACTGTAGGAGATTTATGGGAGCTCATTTTAGTGTGTTCAGAATGTTTAGTGTGTTTTAGAATGGCGATGCTAACCATGACTTCCTAGTTGTTGTTTGTGTTTTGTTTGACACAGTTTCACTGTGCAGTCCTGACTGGCCTGGAACTCGCTGTGTAGACCAGGCTGGCCTCAGACTCCCAGAGTTCTACCTGCTTTTGAGTGCTTGGAATCAAAGCCTTGTGTACCACCTCTCTTCCCGTGCCATGTAAAACTGTTCATAGGTGTTCTTGTTGTCTTTCACCTTTGTGGAATGTTAGTTTATTAACTCTTTTTTCCCAGCTCTGATCTCCTTCCGAAAAGTTAAGGAAGGAGCTGACAATGACTATTTGGGGACTGTCACTGCTGTGTATGGCTGCTCAACTTGATTGAAGTAAAATTTGACATTTACAGTTTTAAAGTCAGACTGTGAGTGCTAAGCCAGCCCACGCTATAGAGCAAGACCATGCCTCCCTACCCCTCCAAAATAACACCCAATTTTTAAAAAAAGGGGGGGAGGAAAAGGAAGCTGTTGGAAGCTGTTGCAAGCAGGCTTGATGGGTTGTTAGCCCCGAGTGCTTTTAGACTCTGGACTAGTTTGAGATACTTGAGTGTTTCTTGTGTACCTCGAGTATCATGCTCTCTTTCTTCCTAGTCCAATGAACAAACGATGCTCATTTCAGTGATTCTTCTAGATGCAGTACTGTCTCTAAGCTGAAGCCCTTCCACACAAAATTTCAGTCACCAGGGTTCTCTCCACAAACTCAGTAGCCACCCAGTTCATCTTTTACATCTATTTCTTCTCTGTTTTGTATTTAAAACACCACTTTCATGTTGTGCTCCTCACCTCCCTGTCACTCTATGGCTCTCCCTTTCCTGTGCTCTGTGCAGACTCTGAGTCTGGTATAATGCTGGAGGTTTGAGTGTACTTCTCAAGTCAAAGGGAGTTCTTTTGTGCCAACCTCAGGTCCATTTTATAAAGAAGAGGACAAATATATTGAGGCTATATAGTTGTGGTATGTGCGTGTGTGTGTGTGTGTGTGTGTGTGTGTGTGTGTGTGTGTGTGTGTATGCGTGTGTGTAGTAAGAGGTAGAAGAACATGATACTGACCAGTAATGCCTTGTATAACCACATTTGGTGACTTCTGATAGAAAGGGTGTGGTGCTCATTAGAAGGACTGTTACACCCTCTTAAGACACAAAGTCCAGGCTCACTCATAGAAAACAGTGAGTAAAGTATGTCCTGATTACACATAAGCTCTTTTTGTTCTGTTCTTTCCTAGATATCTCAGCCATCAGGAAAAATAAAACATACCTCTTCTTTCTTTAAATGGTCTGGTAGAGAGCACAGAACTATAAGAGTGAGGCACGTTTCCACAGCTTTTACTCCTTGGAAGTGCTTTGCAATACTTTCTGTTAGCTGTAGGGCTTATTAGAGTCAGATAGCCACAGTTACCATCTCTTAAACATTGGGGGGCATCTTCACATTGATTTTCATAGGTATTTCTAATTGGTTTGTTTGTTGTTATTATTTTATTTTTGTCTTTTGAGGCACTGTGTAGCCCTGGTTGTCGTGGAATTCACTCTGTAGACCAGGAGATCCAACTGCCTCTGCCTCCCAAGTGCTGGGCTCAAAGGCGTGTACCACCACATCTGGCTTATTGGTACTTTTTTGTTGTTGTTGTATTAGGGTGTCTAGCTTCCTTCCCCCCCCTTTTTAAAAAAAATTGGGTGTTATTTTGGTGGGGTAGGGAGGCATGGTCTTGCTCTGTAGCGTAGGCTGGCTTAGCACTCTGTAGGCCAGTTTTAACTTCATCTCATAACAGTCCTGCTGCGTGAGCCTTCCAAGTTCTGGGGTTATGGGTATGGGCTGTTACACCTGTATTTTGTTTTTAGTGGCAGTCAGTCTCTCACACTAAGTAGCCCAGGCTGACCTGGAATTCAGAATCCTTTTACTTTAGCCAGAAGGAAGCATGGTCACTCCTAGTAAGCTTGTCAGACTGAGAAAGTAGAGCTCGGGAGTAGGGAGGAAAGTCTTGAAAATCCAGAAGCCTGGGGCCGGCTGCTCTTCTGAAGGTCCTGAGTTCAAATCCCAGCAACCACATGGTGGCTCACAACCACCTGTAATGAGATTGGATGCCCTCTTCTGGGTGTCTGAAGACAGCTACAGTGTACTTACATATAATAAATAGATAAATCTTTAAATAAAATAAAGAAAAAGAAAATACAGAAGCCTGGATGGAGTGTGTTAAATTTGACCAGGTTTTTAATTCTTCTGTTTCTTGCCTTAGGTAAACTAAAATAATAAATTTGTTCAGCATTATTGTCTAGAGACCGTCATTAAGTTTTAAAAAGATGGGAGAGGTCTCAGTGTCTCTGCGTAGGTATTGTTCAGTCTTAGTCTTGTCAAAACTGCTGACCATTGGTTATATATTGCTTTTTTAACAACTTTTCTTAATCTTATCTTTCTCTCTTTCCTATGACAGCTGCCGGGAAGTCAACTTTTGTGAATATCCTAAAGCAAGTCTGTGAGGATTGGGAAGTGGTTCCGGAGCCTGTTGCCAGGTGGTGCAATGTGCAGAATACTCAAGACGAATTTGAGGTATGCAAGACAGTTAAAGGGAGTACAAAAACTCCTTGGGGCTGGTGCTGGCTCAGCAGGTAAGAGCACTGGCTCCTCTCTAGGACCCATCGAGCAACTCCTAACCAGCAAGAACTCCAGTTCCAGGTTCTGATGCCCTCTTCTGGTCTCCATGGCCACCAAGGACATGTATGTGTGCAGACATCCATTCAGGGAAAACATCCATACATAAAAAAAAAAAGTTAAAATTCTATAGGTTAGAGAAGCAGTGTATTGTGTCTCTTGGACAGCAAACCTTGCTTCCCCTTTCCAGTAATAGGTTGGCCTCCAACTCAGAAATCCACCTGCCTCTGCCTCCCAAGTGCTGGGATTAAAGGCGTGTGCCACCACTGCCCAGATTACCAACCTTCTTCAGTATTGCATTGCAAATAAGAGAATAAAAAGAGCTGGGGGGGGGGCGCGGCATTGGCGCACACCTTTAATCCCAGCACTTGGGAGGCAGAGGCAGAGGATTTCTGAGTTCAAGGCCAGCCTGGTCTACAGAGTGAGTTATAGGACAGCCATGGCTACACAGAGAAACCCTGTCTCAAAAAACCGAAAAAAAAAAAAGGAATAAAAAGAGTTAAATTCCATTTAATCACAGTGGAAGTTATGGTCATGTGTGGTAATGATTGCTAGGAGTTTTTATTTCTGTAGAAATGAAATTGAAATTAGAGAAAAAGGAACCTCGTTCAGTCGGAAGCAAGTTGAAAAAAAGTACAACTATTAATGTGAGAGTTTCTGGGAATTATTGGACATTTAGAATGCAAATCATAGATTGAAGGAACATCAGTAGAAAGAAACTTTGTGATGTCCTACCTAGGTTTTCTATTGCTATCATCAAACACCATGCCCAGTAGCAACTTGGAGAGTAACAGGCTTATTTTGCTTACACTTCCTCATCACAGTTCATCCTCTTAAGAAAATCAGGACAGGAACTCTTGTAGGGAAGAGCCTTGGGGGCAGGAGTTGATAGCAGAGGCCTTGGAAGGCCCTCCTTACCACCAGGCCAGGGATGGCCGCACCCATCAACCACTAATTAAGAAAGGTCCCTACAGGCTTGCCTACAGCCAGATCTAATGGAGGCATTTTTCTAAACCTAGGTTTCCTCCTCTGTAGCTTGTGTAAAGTTGACATAAAACTAGCTCCCACAGGGATATAGGTAACTTTTTTGGGAGAAGGGGCTGTTCTTTTGGATATAAGGCTTTAATAGTTGAAAATATTTTTCAGCCGGGCAGTGGTGGCCTTCAATCCCAGCACTTGGGAGGCAGAGGCAGGAGGATTTCTGAGTTGGAGGCCAGCCTAGTCTACAGAGTGAGTTCCAAGGACAGCCAGGGCTACACTGAGAAACCCTCTCTTGAAAAAAAAAAACAAAAAAACAAAAAAACAAAAAACAAAAAAAAAAAAATTATGGGCTGGTGAGATGGCTCAGTGGGTAAGAGCACTGATTGCTCTCCGAAGGTCCTGAGTTCGGATCCCAGCAACCATATGGTGGCTCACAACCACCCATAGTGAGATTTTCTGGAATTGGAATTAAAGTTTTCTCTTCGTTTGTTTTTTTTCCCCAAGACAGGTCTGTGTAGACCAGGCTGGCCTTGAACTCGAGATCCACCTGCCTCTGCCTCTGGGATTAAAGACTTGCCCTTCTACCACCTGGCTTCTAATTACATTTTTTAGTGACCATATGGATATAGGGAACCAAACCTATGTCCTCTGTAAGAAGAGCAAGTGCTCTTAACCACAGAGCCATCTTTCCAGCATTTTCCCTCCCCACATTTCTCTTTTGAACCTCTTAAAAAGTTAAAGTACATGGGCACAGTGGTACATGCCTTTAATTCCAGCAAGGAGGCAGAGGTGGGTGGATGTCTGAGTTCCAGAACACCTGGAGCTTCTATTGAGACCTTGTCTCAAAAAGCAAAACAAAACAGTTAGAGTAACTATTGGCAATTATATTGGTGTTTGTCTTTTGTTTGTTTTGGCAATTTAAAATAGGAATTGACAACGTCTCAGAAGAGCGGTGGGAATGTTCTTCAAATGATGTATCAGAAACCTGAACGGTGGTCTTTTACCTTCCAATCCTACGCCTGTCTCAGCCGGATCCGAGCTCAGCTTGCCTCTCTCAACGGCAAGCTCAAAGATGCAGAGAAACCTGTGTTATTTTTTGAACGATCTGTGTATAGTGACAGGTATGCAAATGGCTCATATTTGGCTCTTGGGAGTTTATAACTAGACATTTTCTTTTTTTTCTCATTTCCTGGTAATCAAATTAGAGGCTGAGCTGGAGGTTTTATGTAGAAAATTACATTTGAAAATACCTTTAGCATTGAGTTGCTAATGACATTAGGACAGGGACTGGAGAATAAAATGGTCATCTAATTTGAATTTCCAAAGAAATTCCTTCCAACCCTTTAAAATCCTCATCTGTTCTGATTATGTCTGTATTTGCTCCTAGACTCTTAACTAGAAAAAGGAGATAAAAATTAAACATGTCTAGAATGTTTAGAATGTTTTAGAATTACCCTTTTTAAAAAAGATTTATTTATTTATTTATTTAATTAATTATTGTTTTTTTTTCTAGACAGGGTTTCTCTGTATAGCCTTGGCTGTCCTGGAACTCACTCTGTAGACCAGGCTGACCTTGAACTGAGAAATCCGCCTGCCTCTGCCTCCCAAGTGCTAGAATTAAAGGCGTGTGCCAGCTAGATTTATTTATTTTTATATGGGCACACTGTAACTGTCTTCAGACACATACTAGAAAAGGGCATCAGATCTCATTACAGATGGTTGTGAGCCACCATGTGGTTGCTGGGAATTGAACTCAGGACCTCTAGAAGAGCCATCAGTGCTCTTAACTGCTGAGCCATCTCTCTGGCCCAAATTATCCTTCTTATATCAGGAGCTTTTCACTTCCTAAACTATCTTAGAATAGGGGCTTATAAAGTGTTTGGTCCCAGAACCCCTTTCCTTTAATTGTTGAATAGTCTCAAACATTTTATTATTTGGTACGTATGCTATTAGAAATTAAGATTGAGAATCAGGGCAGTGGGTGGTGGTGCACACCTTTAATCTCAGCACTTGGGAGGCTCGATTTATCTCTCTTAGTTTGAGGCCAGCCTGATCTACAGAGTGAGTTCCTGGAGTAGTCCAGAGAGTAGTCCAGGGCTACACAGAGAAATCGTGTCTCAAAAATCACACAGTAACAACAAAAAGATTGAGAATCAGTATATAAACATTTTGTATTAATGTTATAACTTCTGATAAAAAAAAGTTTTAAAACAAAAATATAATGAGAAGTGCATAAGTACTTTACATTAGCTCTTTAATGTCTGACTTAACAGTCGCCATCATCCATGCTTGTATGTTTATGTATATGTGTATATGTGCTTTGATGAAGTATAGTAATGTGTGAGGCTAGCCAGCATTTTGGAACTGGAAGAAGCTTGGGGACCTCCAGGGATCCTTAGCCACCATTTTGTAGAGCTACTGGCCAAGAACACGTTTCTTGTACTTGGGAAGACATTGTATGTGCTTGGCTACAGGATTTAGGAAGGAGCACATTTATCCATGTGTTCTCTTCCGTTTCCTGCGTCTGTATGAAAGGATGGACATGCTGACAAAGATTCTCTTTCAGGTACATTTTCGCATCTAATTTGTACGAATCTGACTGCATGAATGAAACAGAGTGGACAATATATCAAGACTGGCACGACTGGATGAATAGCCAGTTTGGCCAAAGCCTTGAATTGGATGGAATAATTTATCTTCGAGCTACTCCAGAGGTCAGTAAGACCAATAAACATTTGCTTGTGCCATTGAAATTTTAAAGTAATATCAGGAATCAACAGGGAGGGTTGTAGTAATAACAATTTAAAACCCACTTCTGGGTTTTAAAGAAGGAGAGATATCTTAGTGGTTAAGAGAACTGAATGCTCTTCCAGAGGAACCAAGTTCAATTCTCAAATTCAACATGGTGTCTCACAATCACCTGCAACTCCAGTTCCAGGGAATTTGACAACCTCTTCTGGCCTCTGTGGGTACTATATACACGGGATGGTCAGATATACATGCAGCCAAACACTCATACACATAAAATGGACTTAGGTCTTCCCTACATATGAGCAGATGTGCAGCTTGGTCTTCATGTGGGTCCCAAACAATTGGAGTGGGGGCAATCCTGAAAGCTGTTGACTGCACATGGGATATGTTCTTCTAGCTGGGTACATGAGATATGTTCTTCTAGCTGGGCTGCCTTGTCCAGCCTCAGTGGGGGAGAAAGTGCCTAGCTTTACAGAGACTTGAAGTGCCAGGGCGGGGGTGGAGGAGTGAGTATGTGTGTGTGATACCCAGAGGATCCTCCACCTACTCAGAGGAGGAGGGGTGGATATAATGTTAGTAATAAATAAACAAACTAACTAACCCTCTAGCTCCTCACCTGGAAGTACAATAGCACATCAAGATTTCTAGAAATCTAGATGTGACAAGTTTATTCTCTGTTCTTCAACCAGTCCTATTTTATTTTTTGTTCTAATTCCTAACTTACTCAGATTCTCCTATCTCATCCGAGCTAGAATAAGAAACTTGCTGAAGCAACTTGTAAAACATAGGCTTAATGAAGTGGAACTTTGAATAGGTGTTTTAGCTGTTGTTGAATTCTTAGGGCCAGTAGGTCTGGAGACCCAATGGAAACAATAAGTACTTGCTTTATGAATATCACAACTGTCGGGCGGTGGTGGCGCATGCCTTTAATCCCAGCACTTGGGAGGCAGAGGCAGCCTGGTCTACAGAGAGTTCCAGGACAACCAGGGCTACACAGAGAAACCCTGTCTCAAAAAAAACAAAAAAAACCCAACAACAAAAAAATGAATATCACAACTGTCAAGGTTCACTTTCAGAAACATTTTATGGTTATTTGTGACTTAGTACAAGTGACACACTTGCAAAGAGACTTAGAGATCTTGTCATTTTCAGCTAAGGGAGATCCCCTGGAAATACCCCTTGTATTTGGTAAATTCCTATTCTACCTATATATTACATAATGAATCCAGAAAGGTCAGGTCAGCTAGACTGACTGACCAGTGAGAATTTCATATAAGTACTCTTATTTACATCCTTTCCTGCTTCCCTCCTCCCCTACCATGTCCTCACTTTCAAATCATGTCCTCCTAGTTCTTTAATTATTATTGTTACATATATATGTATATATATTAAATAAATATATTAAATACAGCTTGCTAATCTCTTCAGTGTTGTCCCTATGGATATGTGTTTAGGGCTGGTTGCTTGGGGTTGGATGACCTGTCATGGGGCTTATCCCTGGAGAAGACTGCTTCTCTCTGTCTCAGCATCTTGGTTTTTTGAGACAAGGCTTCTGAACTGGGAACTCATTGGTTCCTAGAATGGCTGGCCAGCCAGCCCTGAGGATGTGCCTGCTTCTAA
>JADRCC010575981.1:0-31137 GCA_019843855.1 Hylomyscus alleni
TTCTATAGGCTTCTTGTATGTTCATGGGCATCTCTTTCTTTAGGTTAGAAAAGTTTTCTATAGTTTTGTTGAAGATATTTACTGGTCCTTTAAGGTGGAGGTCTTCCCTCTCTTCTATACCTATTATTCTTAGGTTTAGTGTTCTCATTGAGTTCTGGATTTCCTGGATGTTTTGGGTTAAGAGTTTTTTGCCTTTTGAATTTTCTTTGACTATTTTCTCAATGTTTTCTATGGTATCTTCTGCACCTGATATTCTCTCTTCGTTCTCTTGTATTCTGCTGGTGATGCTTGCATCTATGGTTCCTGATCTCTTTCCTAGGATTTCTATCTCCAGAGTTGTCTCTCTTTGCATTTTCTTAATTGTTTCTACTTCCATTTTTAGGTCCTGGATGGTTTTGTTAAATTCCTTCACCTGTTTGGTTGTGCTTTCCTATAATTCTTTCCTCTTTAACTGCTTGTACCTCTTTCACTGTGTTCTCCTGTATTTCTTTAGCCAAGTTACTCATGTCCTTCTTAAATTCTTCTGTCACCATTGTCAGATATGGTTTTTAGATCCAAGTCTTGGTTTTCCGGTGTTTTGAGATATCCAGGACTTGCTGTGGTGCAAGTACTAGGTTCTGATGAATTCAAGTAGTCTTGGTTTCTGTTGGTAAGAGGGATGTGGATCTGCTGTCCCTCCTAGGTGTACACTGAGGCAGAGAGGACCCTGTCCCTCCTGCCCTGCCACTTGTGAGGCCTGTGCCTTCAGGCTGGTCTTACCTTAGAAAGTCACAGAAGAGAAAATAGTGATCTCACTGGAGTCCCTGAGTTAGAGCACTCCCAGGAGGCAAGCTCTCCACTTGAGAGAAAGGGGCAGAGAAGGCTGTAGATCCAGATGGAGGTAGAGTGGGCCCTGTTCTGGCTGCCCTGCCACTTGTGAGGCCTTTGTTTCCTCTTTTGACAAGTAGAGGAATGACAATTTTTCCTTCAAATTTTAAGAGACTTTTGGAGATGAAGCAGTAACTTGAAGGAGCTCTTTGCCAAGTGGAAAACAGAGGACAACATGGACAAACAGGGGCATTTTTAATGTGAAGAGCAACATGAATATAAAAAGCACCTACGCCTTCCGTATGCAGTATAATGCATAGAGTTATACACCTTAGAGGCACAGTGCACTTCACCTAGCTGTCTCAGGGAGTTACAACTCCTTTTATATTAATGGTTCCTGAGTTCCTCAGTTATAGACATAATCCAAGTGAATATTTCTAGCTGTACTTTTTGAAGCTTTTCTCCTCATTACTTCAGCATTTCTGTCAATGAAGACTGATCTGAAATTCCACCTGATTCATTATTTTATATGTGTAAAGCAATGAGACCACTTGTGGGCCTTTAGCAGTCAATGTTCTTTTCTTCTTGTCAGCAGAATCAAGGTGTTATTTTGAAATTAATTTATGTCATCTTCCTTTTGCACTATTCACCAAGATCCATCTTGTCACCCACATTTCAGACTGTGACATCTTGTCAAAGCTATTTTGCTCTAAGCCTTTTGAAACCAATTTCACAAGTCAAATGACTGGTCTATATACCAAGAATAAGAAATCTCTCCAGTCAGCTAAAATGTTGATGTCATTTTTAATGATGTTGTGTTGTAAGAGCAAAACACCTCAAGCTGACAAGCACATACACCCCTGTACAGATAAAAGACAAACTTAAATGATTATAGCTTTAAATATAAACTATAAGTGATTGCCTATTCAGATGAAAATAATTTAATAAATGAATGAAATACTCCCTAATAAGAATTATGCCTCTGTAACTGTTTGTTTCCATGCCTGGAAACTGACAGAATATCAGGGAGGTTGCCAGTAGAATGTTTGAGAAGGTGAGAAAATTGTCATCCTAGGCATAATGCAAAGACAGCACTGTCTCCATTCCCATCAATCAGAAAAAAAAATTTCAATTCATCTCTATCATATTTCCCTCCATTGGTACACCTGGGCAAGTTACTTTGATTAAACTTGTGCTGTTTCTTCTCTACAAAGTACTTCGAAGAATTCTTTAATTTTCTAATGTTTTCTTAAAACTGTAAAACAGATAAAAGGAGAAAAATATCATTGAATCATTAGTTAAAAAAAAGTGGAAAATGAGAATACATGATCATAGAAAAATCTATCATCAAAGGAAGGAAACTGTGACTATTTGTGATGTGATTTGTAAAGTCAATGATATGTTTTGTAGAACACAGCACTGTGCATTGGGAGGAGGTACTTCAGTGTTCCCAGGCTGAGGGCTCAGCCTGAAGGCACATCCTTCCCCCCTGAGGTACCAGCCAAAAGGCAGGTGTAGTACAGAATAGAGTTCATTTGGGGGCAGGGGAAGGGGATTAAGAAGGGAGTAGAGGCAGAGAAATAGGGAGGAGGGAGAGAAAGAAAAAGGGAGAAAGAGGAAAAGAGGAGTCTGGGCAAGAACAGGTAGAGAAGGTGGAGGGAAGGGAAGAGAGGTGCACTTCACCTAGCAGTCTCAGGGAGTCACAACTCTGAAAAAGGCCAGAGAGAGAAAGGCAGAGAGAGAGAGAGAGAGAGAGAGAGAGAGAGAGAGAGAGAGAGAGAGAGAGAGAGAGAGAGAGAGAGAAGCTAAATAGTCCCTTTTACACCAGATGTTGCTAGGTAACTGTTAGGTGGAGCCTAGAAGGAATGTTAACTATTTGAGTTTCACAATGTGGAATAAAATTAGATATTCTTGAAACTTTGTTTTTTAACAAAAGAAAAATTCTGTCATATGTTTGGACAGAAAGTTTTAATTTGTCCCATATATTTAGTTAGTGATTTATTATTTTCAAACTAAATGTTATTCAGAATACCTTTGGAATAATATAGGCTGACCTGACCACCTAGTTAATCCAGAGACTAGACCACCAACTAAGGAGTGTATCTAGAAGGATCTATGGCTATGGAAATATATGTATGTGAGGATGGCCTTGCCTGACAGTAAGAAGAGGGGAGGTCTTTAGTCCCAGAGAGGTTTTATGCACCAGAGTAGGGGGATGTGGAGCTGTGGGGCAGGATAATGTGGGTGGGGGGAGCACTTTCATACAGGCAAAAGGGAGGGGGAGGGCAGATATAGGATGTGAGTTGCAGAGGATTAACCTGAAAATGTGATTTCATGAAATATAAAGTTGGTAACCAGCAAGTTAGATATCATTTGAGATGTAAACAAATGGAATGATTAATAATAAGAAAAGAAATAAAAAAGACAGCTCAGTAGTTTTGATCAATTATAGGCTCTTCCTCCACTCACACACCTTTTTGAAAGGTAGAGAGGCATGTCATTGAAGACAAGGCATCCATGTCAAGGTACTGATGTTTATTTTAATTTTTTTTCTTCCAAAACTTAAAACAAAGAATTTTTAATAATTGGATCCACAAAGTATCACTTACAACAGTTACATGTACTTTTACATCATAATCTCAAATTTTCCAGTTGATCCTTGAAGAATAACTCATCTATTTATATAACCTTGAAAACAACCTTGAAAGATCCTGCTTGACAACACCATCCAGCATGTGGTTGTACAGATTTCTTATGGATACCATTGTGATTCTTCTATTTGTAGATTCAGTCCATTAAAAGTTTACCCTATAAGTCCATAACATTCAAATATACTTCTGCTTGAATTTAGAAAGTAATTTTGAATGACAGAAATGAATTGAAAGCTATTGAATATTTTATACATATAGAAATGACCATGTCATGTCCCTCCATTAATTTTTCAAATGTTTTAAGAATACTATCAAGCCATTCTTTTAATTTGTGTTAAGAATATTCTATTATGACAATTATTCTTTTTAGATTAATTTAAATATTTTTAATATTTTTATTTAAGGGTTTTCTACAACCATGATTACATGGTTGCAGAACCTTATATTTCTACAAGTATGAATTGAAGTGATCTTTCTCCCTCTCTCTCATGCAGAAATATTCCCATTGTATGGCATTATATTTTCTTTACGTTAGTAGTTACATCAATCATTAGAATAACTCTGATTAAACAATTTTAGTTTAGATGATATACATATATTACATATTTTCAAAATATGTTTTCCTATGTGCTTGTTTTAGGAATGATATCTAAAAACACTTGGCCATTATTTTATTTTAAGTGAGATTTACATGTGTTATTTGTTGCTGTGAAATTGACATGGCATCAGAGAAAAATGTTTTAAAATATTTTATGTACTTTTGAATAGTTAAAACTTCTAAAAATTATCAATCATCAAATCTAGGCACTATTGTGGATGCCAGCAAGTGCTGGATGACAGGAGTCTGATATATCTGTCTCCTGAGAGGCTCTGACAGTACCTGACTAATAAAGACGTAGAGGCTCACAGTCATCCATTGGACTGAGTACAGGGTCCCCAATGAAGGAACTAGAGAAAGGACCCAAGGAGCTGAAGGGTTTTCAGCCCCTTAGGACAAACAACAATATGAACTAACTAGTACCCTCAGAGCTCCCAGGGACTAAAACACCAACCAAAGAGTTCACATGGTGGGACTAATGACTCCAACAGCATATATATAGCAGAAGATGGCCAAGTTGGTCATCAATGGGAGAAGAGGCCGTTGGCCCTGTGAAGGTTCTATTCTCCAGTGTAGGGGAATGCCAGGGCCAGTAAGCAGGAGGGATTGGGGTGGTGAGCAAGGGGAAGGGGGAGGGAACAGGGCTTTGTTTTAGTTTTAGTTTTTTATTTTTTATTTATTTATTTTTATTTTTTGGAGGGGTACCTGGGAAAGGAGATATTGTAAATAAAGAAAACATCTAATTAAAAAAGGGGAAAAAATCTTTAAAAAAGAATTTGGGCATAGTTAAAAATATAAGCCATAGCAGTTGATGTTAACCTGGAAAGATGATCAAAACTCCACAGGACTAAGTCTTCAGAGAAATATCTTAGCATTTCAGGGAATTAGTAATGTAGAAATTGTACAGGTGAGAAAATTATATTTACTTTTTCCTTGGAGAAAATTATTTGAATTGTAATATATTAGAGATTTTAAGTAGATCATCTCAGAAGAAGCATGTTATTCAACTGCACATATATTCTAGTTAATCATAAAGTCTTTTGCCCTTCTCTTCCTATACACAGAGAAGTTAGTATACAATATTTTCTCTGTCTCTACCTAGACTGTCATGAATCACTTTATGATACACTTGCTCACTTAAGTGTCTCTCTTATTTGCTGAATATGGATCCTTTTGTGTAAATAACCAGGAAATGTAGAGCTGAGTAATTTGGCAGTTCTATTTTTTTTAATTTTAGGAAATTTCATATGGATTTCCATAGATATTACATTAACATGCATCCCTACTCAGGGTACATTAGTTCTCTTTTTCTTTGAGACATTCAAAGAAATTTTTTCCTACTGATTATTTGACGATGATAATTCTTTCTAGAATTAGGAAGCATCCCCACAGTTTTGATTTGAATTTGTCTTATTAATACATTGAAAATGGTTACATTTATATAAAAATATTTCATGCATTTTTAATTATTTTTTTTAAATTAGAGGTTAAAGCTAAATTACAGATTCTATCCTTTCTTTCCCTCAAACACCCCACACAGATATTCCTTAATACATAAATACAACCTGTTCCATCTGGGTAATATTGTACACACATGCACACATATGTATGTATATAAATACGTTTCAGAGGTGAACATTTGGCATTGAGTAATCAATTGCTGAATTCTTCCAATAAAACTATATTTCTCCTGATTCCAGTATTTATTTTTTTCCTGTAATTCACTTTTTAGGGTTGAGCACAAGAACAGGGAAATCACATGTACTTTGGCAGAATTAGCCAGCTGCCCTTGACTGGAGAAGACATGGAGCTTGGAGAAGTGACTAAACCAGCATAATCCCAAAAGCTATTCTACATATTTTCCTAACATCCACATTTCATGTATAGTTTTGCAACTTATGCTTCTTATTTGAGTAGCAAAAAAAAAAAATCTCTGCTCAGTTTTTGCCCATTTATTATTTATTTATATTCTTTTGTATTAAATTTTTGAAATATTGTATATGTTATACATTAGTACCCTAGGAAAGGACAGCTGACAAAATTATTTTTTGCATTGTATGGGTTGATATTTTATTTCATTGTGAGTTAGCTTTCAAAATTTGATGTAAAACTAATTTCCCACACCTGTTACAATTTCCTGGGATTGTTTTTATACTTTGAATAAGATGTTGACTTGAGCTTTCCTTATATAACCTATTTTGTGCTATGCATGATCTTCTTATGATGACGTTAAAAATTTTATCATGAGTAGGTGATAAATACTGTGAACTTTTTTCTGGACCTGAGAAAATGATATGTGATATTTGTTGTCAGTGATTTTATTTACATGATGCACTATCCTCAGCCCTGTTCTCAGATTTATACAATTGATTTAATTGTGGCATTATTGCCTGTCCTATGACTAACCTATCTGCCAGGATTTCCCCTGCATTTTCCAGACCCTCAGACCCCTCTCTTGTCAAAACATCATCTGCACCCAGTCAGATCCTATTGGTGAAGGTGACTGAGGAGTAAGCAATATAAAAGGGGATAGTATAGTGCAAGTTATCTAATAGGGAAAATATAAGGGAATGGTGGAATTCTGATTAGGGAGGATTAGAGGAGATAAATATGGGAGAAAAGTAAAAGAGTAAAATATCAGTTATCTGAAAATGTCATAAGGAATTACATTATTAGCTTTCTATCTAAAGAAACTTATAATGCAATATATACATATATTTAAATTAATTTTCACATCTGATCAGACAATACTCCTTTTAAAAGGCAAAGACCTCCCATCTAACAAATATATAGTCTAAGCGCTCTGAAACTCTATAGAGTTTTAGTCAAGGTTGTCCAAGAAACTTCCAAAACATTTTATGTTTTTATTTCATCCTTGGTTTCCTCCGGATGTGAAGACATTGTGACTTACAGACATAGCACCCAAAGGCCCTTTAGGTGTAAATGACATAAAATCATCCTCTCTGTTGAATAGGTGCTATGGAACCAGAATATATATAAGCTGTATTAGACATGTGAACATACATACATACATACATACACACACACACACATGCATACATGTACATGTGTGCACACAGACATACAAACAATGCCAAACAGAACTCATTAACCATTAAACTAATGCACAACTAATATACATTTTTTGTTGTGAACAGTATAAAAGTTCCTAAAACAACTAAAGTTTGAATTATCATATGATCTAGCAACTTCACTATCACTTATTTATCCAAAGGAAGTAAAAATATCAGTCCATTTCCCCTTTTCAGGCATCATAAGAGAGGACAGAAAAAACACCATTACATATGGTTCTGTAGGGTTCTCAGGATGAATGCAAAAACACGTGTTTCCTTTTTGCTGCATTCTATAAACCAATGAATCAAACATAATAGTAAGATCAAAAGAAGGGAAATAGTCTTTAATCCTATAAAATGTACCATAACTACAGTTGAGTTAAATTTCCTCTTCCCTAATGTGGCACCCTCAGTATGTCTAAGAGGACATGAAAATACTTCATAATAGACCTTTAGTTTGCTCCTTCTCCTAAACAGCTCAGTATAAGCTCTTAGATCAATCTACTAAGACGATCTGTCCTGTAGTCCAGGATAAATATCTTCACAGGAACTGCCAGGAGCTCAGTTAGAATTTGAAACATGGTGCTGTTTAGCAGCTATGTTCAAATGTGGTATTTCTGGGTTTTCCTTAGTCATTTCTAAGAGCATCAAAAACATGTATTGGTGGACATATGTTAGTAGTTACAGCTATTTTGATTCAACTTTTTCTTAGACAAAGACTGTCACTATATCCAGCCTCTAGTTTGAACTTTATTTACAATTTCTCTGGAGTTCTACAAACAAGCTATGATAAATACGTTTTTTCCAACTGAAAGAATTTTGCATGCTTTAATTCTGTATACTGAATTAGATATTATATTGTGCTTTTCATAATAGTTACTTACTTTTCCAACCAAGTAAAATATCCAACTAAGTATCAGGTATGCCATATAAACAAGGACAACACACACTGTTTAATCAATCTTGCCAAAATTTTACTGTTACTGTTTCAACCACATTCTCTCCTGTCATGCACTATCTTTCTGTGCCCTTAACAGATAATTACTACCATAGATGGAATTTGTCCTCCATGCAGAAACTTTCACCTTCATCCTCTCTACACAAAGGTTCATTTCTTTTCTTATCCTAATATTCCTTTAGTCTATTTCTTTTATGGAACTGTTGTAGGGTTTTACTGCTGAGAACAAACAGCATGGCCCAGGCAACTCTTACAAGGACAACATTTATTTGAGACTGGCTTACACGTTTAGAGGTTCAGTCCATTATCATCAAGGCAGGAGCATGGCAGCAAAGTTTAGAAGGAGATAATATTTCTACATTTTGCTCTGAAGGCACACAGGAGAAGAATGACTTCCCTGGAACTAGGATGAGGGTCTTAAAGCCCATACCCACAGTGATGAACTTCCTCCAACACGGCCATATCTTCTAAGAAGGCAATTCCCTGGGCCAATTGTATTCAAACCATCACATCATTCAGGCATTTTTTTGCACCTTTCTACTTGGAAATAATTCTGAACACATTTCTCTAGTATCTTATTTGATCTTGTCAAAAAATCCAGTTTAGTTCCCTGTCTTAGTAAGTTTAAGAAAAATTAACTACCAATTCTAAACTGAATATGATGAAGTACTTTCTTTGAATGTTTTTCATTGTACTGAACTTGGCAGAGTAGTTGTAGGTTACTCAGTCTACAATAACAAAATTCATCACATAGATAATTTAAACAGATTATAGTGTTAATACTATTGGTACAAATGCTGCAAGACAACTAAATTCTAATGGGGATGGTACTTTAACAGACAAGGGCCATGGATTTGCTAACGGTCACCACAGAAGGTTTTATAGTGTGCTATGAAAGCAGTATACTAATTATGACAAGTCTAGAGAGGCACAGGAGAACCTCAATGCCACTGGAATACATTGGTTGAAATATGGAAATATTCCATATGTGAAATATGGAAAACCTTGGGCTCAAGATTTTTTTAACTGAACATAAAGATTTCATTTTTGTTCCTTTATAAAACTTATCACCACATTGTCCTTTACTCTGCTCATCTGACCCTGTCACTTCATATACTTTGTATTTTTTTTATAAAGCAAAAACATTCCAAATCATTCAATATGAGTCCATGGAATTTCAAACTCTGATATTTAACAAATATGTTAAAAATACACAACAGAAAAAAGTTGACATCTTTACTTTGCTGTAGAAATGTAATATTCACATGCAGAAGAATAAGTTGCTCCAAAAGCTATGATTCTTTAGTTAAATCAAATTCTAAAAGGACAAATGGTCTCAATGTCAATCCACAAATACTACTCTGGTAGAACAAGAACACAGTCAGTAGCCTACAAGACATAACATAAAAAGAGATATTCTGTATAGAAATATTGTTTCAGGAATTAAGGCCAGCAATTCATAAATGGAACCTCATAAAACTAAAACTAAAACAAAATCAAGAAACAACAACAGCAACAAATATTTCTGTTATAAGTTCTAAAACATTGTCTTAATATGGTTTGTCCTGAGGATATTCTATGAAAGGGTTGTTCCTTTAATATTTAGAGTTTCCTTATTAACTCCAAATAACCTCATAATCACTGCTTTCTTTGTTGACATTCATGAATAAAAATATACTGAAAATAAAGTAATGTTGTATGCAGCATTAGACTATAGTATGCCTCATTCTTTTTCCATTCAATCCCATGGTCCTTTCTACTCTGACCAGACAATTCAAAGGAAATCATCAATCAAGTGAAGAATAACCCCACAAAATAAGAGAGAATCACTGCTAGGTATCCATCACATAAAGAATTAAAATCCCAAATATAGAAAAGTACTAAAAAGAACATAACTGATCAATCACAAAAAGAGCAATGACTGCTTAAAGAGTATGAGAGAGAGAGAGAGAGAGAGAGAGAGAGAGAGAGAGAGAGAGAGAGAGAGAGAGAGAGAGGGAGAGGGAGAGAGAGAGAGAGAGAGAGAGAGAGAGAGAGAGAGAGATAACAAGAGAGAACCTGTCCTAGAGATGAACTTCCTAATTGGAATATGAAATGAAATGGTTCAATATGAAATGAAATGGTCACTCCAGAAATCTTATAAACCCCACTTACACTAAGCAGACTCAGCAGATTTTATGTATATATGTAAAAAAAAATATATATTTTTGAGACAGGGTCTCTCCATATACCACTGGCTGTCCTGGAACTCACTCTGTAGACCAGGCTGGCCTCAAACTCAGAAATCCTCCTGTCTCTGTATCCCACATGCAGGTATTAAAGGCATTCTCCACTGGGAATAAGAGAGAATGCAGAGGACATGAAAAAGTTTAGAGGGAAGAAAGGGAAGAACTGAAAAAGTTATATTTTAACTAAAAACTTAATTAAAAGTTAAGCTATAGACGTCAATGTAGAGTCTGTAAAAGAAGTAAAAATGTCTAATAAATCTTTTAGGAAGAGTATAAGATCATTAGCAATTAGGAAAATCTAAATTAAAAATTACTTTGTCTCTCTGCCCCTTTGCCCTCAAGTGGAGAGCTTGCCTCCAGGGAGTGCTCCAACCCAGGGAATCAGGAGGGACAATAGATCCACAGCCCTCTCTGCCCCTTTCCCACAAACTGAGAGCTTGCCTCCAGGAAGGGCTACAACCCAGGGATCAACATTTTCTCTCAGGTGACATTCTAAGGCAGGACCAGCCTGGAGGTACATGCCTCATAAGTGGCAGGGCAGCTAGTACAGGATCCTTTCTACTTCAGTCTACAACTAGGAGGGACAGTAGATGCATAACCCTCTCCGCACCTTTCGCAAAAGTGTAGAGCCTGTCTCAAGGGTGTGCTTTGAATCCAGGACTCAGAAGGGACAACTGATCCAGAGGCCTCTGCTCACAGTTATTACCAGAGGAGGGGTGATCTCCCAGAAGTGCTAACACAGGCTTACTGTCCAACAGGAGGAACAAGCTCCAGCCAGAGACAGCAAGAACATCTAACACCAGAGATTAACAGATGGTGAAAGGCAAACTCAAGAACCATACCAATAGAAACCAAGACTACTTGGCTTCATCAGAACTTAGTGTTCCAACCACAACAAGTCCTGAATATCCCAAAATACCAGAAAATCAATATTTGGATCTAAAACCATATCTCACAATGATGTTAGAGGAATTTAAGAAGGACATGAATAAGTTCCTTAAAGAAATAAAGGAGAACACAGGTAAACAGGTTCAAGCCCTTAAAGAGGAAACACAAAAATCCCTTAAAGAATTATAGAAAAGCACATCCAAACAGGTGAAGGAATTGAACAAAACCATCCAGGACCTAAAAATGGAAGAAGAAACAGTTAAGAAATCACAAAGAGAGACAACTATGGAGATAGAAATCCTAGGAAAGAAGTCAAGAAACATAGATGCAAACATCACCAACAGAATACAATAGATAGACAAGAGAATCTCAGGTGCAGAAGACACCATAGAAAACACTGACACAACAGTCAAACAAAACACTAAATGCAAAAAGTTCCTAACCCAAAACATCCAGGAAATCCAGGACACAATGAGAAGACCTAACCTAAGGATAATAGGTATAGTAAAATTTTTACTTAAAGGGCCAGTAAATATCTTCAACAAAATTATAGAAGAAAACTTCCCTAACCTAAAGAAAGAGATACCCATGAAAATACAAGAAGCCTATAGAACTCCAAATAGGCTGGACCAGAAAAGAAATATCTCCCGCCATATAATAGTCAAAACTCCAAATGTACAAAACAAAGAAAGAATATTAAAATTAGTGAGAAAAAATAGTAAAGTAAAGGCAGACCTATCAGAATTATATCAGACTTATTATCAGAGAGTATGAAAGCCAGGAGATCCTGGGTTGATGCCATACAGAACCTAAAAGAACACAAATGCTAGCAAAGGCTATCAAACCCAGCAAAACTCTCAATTACAATAGATAGAGAAACCAAAGTGTTCCATGACAAAAATGAAATTTCTACAATATATTTCTACAAATCCAGTCCTTCAAAGAGTAATATATGGAAAACTCCAACACAAGGAAGGAACAACATCCCTGAAAAAGCAAGAAAGTAATCTTCGAACAAAACTAAAAGAAGATAGCCAAATGAACAGAATTCCAACTCTAACAACAAAAATAACAGGAAGCAACAATTATTTTTCCTTAATATCTATTAATATCACTGGATTCAATTTCCCAATAAAAACATGTAGATTATCAGACTGGGTAAGAAAACAGGACCCAACATTTTATTGCATACAGGAAACCCACCTCAGTGAGAAAGACAGAGAGTACTTCAGAATAAAAGGCTGGAAAAAAAATTTTCAAGCCAATGGTCCCAAGAAAAAAGCTGAAGGAGCCATTCTAATATTGAAAAAAATCACCTTTCAACCTAAAGTGATTGAAAAAGATAAGGAGGTATACTTCATATTTATCAAAGTTATGATCTACCAAGATGAACTCTCAATTCTGAACTTCTATGCTATAAATGCAATGGCGTCTAGATTCATAAAAGGAACTTAACTAAAGCTCAAAGCACACATTGCACCGCACACAATAATAGTGGGAGATTTTAGCACCCCACTCTCTGCAATGGAAAGATCATGGAAACAGAAACTAAACAAAGACACAGTGAGACTAACAGAAGTTATGAAACAGATGGATTTAACAGATATCTATAGAACTTTTTATCCTAAAACAAAAAGGATATAACTTCTTCTCAGCACATCATGGTACCTTCTCCAAAACTGACAATACAATTGGTCACAAATCAGGCCTCAACAGATACAAGAAGATTGAAATAATTCCTTGCATCCTATCAGATCACCATGGGCTAAGGGTGCTCCTGAATAACAACATAAAGAATAAAATGTCCACATACACGTGGAAGCTTAACAACACTCTACTCAATGATAACTTGGTCAAGGAAGAAATAAAGGAAGAAATAAAAGACTTTGTAGAGTTTAATGAAAATGAAGCCACAACATAGCCAAACTTAATTGACACAATGAAAGCAGTCTTAAGAGGCAAATGAATAGCAGTAAGTGCCTCCAAAAAGAAACTGGAGAGAGCATACACCAGAAATTTTAAAGCACATCTGAAAGCTCTAGAAGAAAAAGAAGCAAATTCGCCCAAGAGGAGTCAAAGGCAGGAAATAATCAAGCTCAGGGCTGAAATCAACCAAATAGAAACAAAAAGAACTATACAAAGAATCAACCAAAACAGGAGCTGGTTCATTGAGAAAATAAAAAAAAAAAAAAAAATAAACCCTTAGCCAGACTAACTAGAGGACACAGAGACAGTATGCTAATTAACAAGATCAGAAATGAAAAAGGGAGACATGACAACAGACACTGCAGAAATCCAAAAAATCATGAGAGCCTACTACAAAAGCCTATACCCAACAACATTGGAAAACCTGGATGAAATGGACAATTTTCTTGACAGATACCAGGTACCAAAGTTAAATCAAGATCAGACCAACAATCTAAATAGTACCATATCTGCTAATGAAATAGAAACAGTCTTTAATAGTCTCCAACCAAAAAAAGCCCAGGACCAGATGGGTTTCATGCACAGTTTTATCAGACCTTCAAAGAAGACCTAATGTCAATACTCCTCAAATTATTCCAGAAAATAGAAGCAGAAGGTACTCTATGCAAATTGTTCTATGCATCCACAATTACTCTTATACCTAAACCACACAAATACCTAACAAAAAAGAGCTTCAGATCAATTTCCCTTATGAATATCAACAAAAAAATACTCAATAAAATTATTGCAAACCGAATCCAAAAACACATCAAAACGATTATCTATCATGATCAAGTGGGCTTCATCCCAGGGAATATAGGGATTGTTCAATATATGGAAATCCATCAATGTAATTCACTATATAAACAAACTCAAAGAAAAAAAGCATATGGTCATCACACTAGATGCTGTGAAAGCATATGAAAAAATCCAACATCCCTTCATGATAAAAGTCTTGGAAAGATCAGGAATTCAAAGACAATACTTAAACATAGTAAAAACAATATACAGCAAACACATAGTCAATATCAAACTAAATGGAAAAAAACTTGAAGCAATCCCACTAAAATCAGGAACTAGACAAGACTATCTATCCACTCTCTCCCTACATAATCAATATTGTACTAAAGTCCTAATCAGAGCAATTAGACAACAAAAGGACATCAACGGGATATGAATTGGAAAGGAAGAAGTCAAATTATCTTTATTTGCTGATGACATGATAGTATACCTAAGCAACCCCAAAAATTCCACCAGAGAGCTCCTAAACCTATTAAACAACTTCAGCAAAGTAGCTGGATATAAAATTAACTTAAGCAAATCAGTGGCCTTCCTCTACACATAGGATAAACAGACTGAGAAAGAAATTAGGGAAACAACACCATTCACAATAGTCACAAATAATATAAAATATCATGATGTGACTCTAACTAAGCAAGTAAAAGATCTGTTTGACAAAAACTTCAAGTCTCTGAAGAAGGAAATTGAAGATCTCAGAAGATGGAAAGATCTCCCATGCTTGTGGATTGGCAGGATTAATATAATAAAAATGGCCATCTTGCCGAAAGCAATCTACAGATTCAATGCAATCCCCATCAAAATTCCATCTCAATTCTTCACAGACTTAGAAAGAGCAATTTGCAAATTTATCTGGAATAACAAAAAAAGAAAAAAGAAAACAGGATAGCCAAAACTCTTCTCAACAATAAAGGAAGATTTGGTGGAATCACCATCCCTGACCTTAAGATGTACTACAGAGCAATAGTCATAAAAACTGCATAGTAGTGGTACAGTGACAGGTAAGGTGGCCAATGGAATAGAATTGAAGGCCCAAAAATGAACCCACAAACCTATAGTCAGTTGACCTTTTACAAAGGAGCTAAAACCATCCAGTGGGAAAATATACAGCATTTCCAATAAATTCTATCTCAACTGGTGGTTAGCATGTAAAAGAAAGCAAATCGATCCATTCCTATCTCCTTGTACTAGCTCAAGTCCAAGTGGATCAAGGACCTCCCCATAAAATCAGATACACTGAAATTAATAGAAAAAGAAGTGAGGAAGAGCCTTGAGCACATGGGCACAGGAGAAAATTTCCTGAAGAGAACACCAATAGCTTATATTCTAAGATCAAGAATTGACAAATGGGACTTTATAAAATTGAAAAACTTTTGTAAAGCAAAAGACACTGCCAATAGGACAAAACAGCAATCAACAAATTGGGAAAAGATCTTTACCAATCCTCTATCTGATAGAGGGCTAATATCCAATATATACAAAGAACTCAAGAAGAAAGACTCCAGAGAACCAAATAAGCCTATTAAAAAATGGGGTACAGAGTTAAAAAATGAATTCTCAAGTGATGACTATGGAATGGCTGAGAAGCTCCTAAAGAAAGGTTCAACATCCTTAATCATTAGGGAAATGCCAATCAAAGCAACCCTGAAATTCCACCTCACACAAGTCAGAATATCTAGGATGAAAAAACTCAGGTGACAGCAGATGCTGGAGAAGTTGTAGAGAAAGAGAAACACTCCTCCATGGCTGGCATGATTCTGGTTCAACCACTCTGGAAATCAGTTTAGAGGTTCCTCTGGAAATTGGGCATAGTACTACCAGAGGACCCAGCTATACCACTCCTGGGCATATACCCTGAAGATGCTCCAACATGTAATAAAGACACATACTCCACTATGTTCATAGCACCTTATAATAGCCAGAAACTGGAAACAACCCAGATGTCCTTCAACAGATGAATGAATAAAGAAAATGTGGTACATTTACACAATGGAGTACTACTCAGCTATTAAAAACAATGAATTTATGAAATTCTTAGGGAAATGGATGGATCTGGAGAATATTATTCTGAGTGAGGTAACCCAATTACAAAATAATACACATGGTATGCACTCTTTAATAAGTGGATATTAGTCCAAAAGATTGGAATACACAAAGTACAATCCACAAACTACAAGAAACTCAAGAAAAAGGAAGACCAAAATATAGATACTTCATTCCTTCTTAAAAGGGAGAACATGGAAGGTGTTGCAAAGACTAACTATTGAGCAGAGACTGAAAGGACAATTCAGAAACTGCCCCACCTGGGAATCCTTCCCATATTCAATCATCAAATCCAGACACTATTGTGGATGCCAGCAATTGCTGGATTATAGCAGCCTGATATAGCTGTCTGCTGAGAGGCTCTGACAGTACCTTACTAATACAGAAGTAGAGGTTCACTGCCATCCATTGAACTGAGTACATGGTCTCTAATGATGGAGTTAGAGAAAGGACACAAGGAGCTGAATGACTTGTAGCCCCTTAGGGCGGACAACAATATGAACTAACTAGTACTCTCAGAGCTCCCAGAGACTAAACCACCAACCAAAGAGTACACATGATGGGACTAATGGCTCCAGCAACATATGTATAAGAGAAGATGGTCAAGTCTGTCATCAATGGGAGTAGAGGCCGTTCGCCCTGTGAAGGTTCTATGCCCAGTGTAGGGAAATGCCAGTGCTAGTAACCAGGAGAAGACGGGGTGGTGAGCAGGGGGAAGGGGAAGGGACAAGGGTTTGTTTTTTATTTTGTTTTTGTTTTTGTTTTGTTTTTCTTTTTTTCTTTTTTTTTGGAGGGGAACTTGGGAATGAATATATTGTGTGACATGTAAATAAAGAAAATATCTAATAAAAAATAAATAAAATAATACTTTGAGATTTCACTTTATTTATTCAAAATTGCTAATATCAAAAAACAACTGACAACAAATGCTGATGAGGATGTTTTTACAGGGAAACTTCATTCATATAAGATGATGTATTTACAAGCTTTGCATAATTTGTATACATTGGTATAATTGCAAACTTGAGGAGATATTATGTAAATTAGTGATCAAAGTTTTCAGAAAGGCTAAAAATAAATCTACCATATGATTCAGCTACAGAACTCCTTGGTATGTATCAAAGGATGCTGTATCCTTGTTAATTTGTCTTCATTTGTATTATATTCACAATTGCTAGGAAACATAAATAGCCTAGATATTTATCAACTTGTGAATACATAATTAAAATGTGGAACACTGCCACAATTGAATTCTATTTCATGGAGAGAAGTAAAGGAATGAGAAATTTCCATTTGGTTTGTTCTAAGAGACTCAAAAAGCAGTACAGGGTATTTATCATTAATCTTGCTAGCCTCTGAGAACTTGAAGGTTCAAGATACCATTCACTTTTGACACAGAGCTTGGAGTGATTGAGCTGGACCTGATCTGGAAGTCTCCTTCCTGAGTAAGAGTCTTCATAGTACCAGAAAATTCTATACAATCTGCCAAATAATGTTTTTAATCAAATCTAAGCCTATTGTAGTGGCTATTCCTGGTTGTCAACTTGAACTGAAATGAACTGAACTTATCTGAAATGAAATGAATTTATCTGAAATGAACTATAATCCAGAATTAGAAGGCTCACCTGTGGCCCTAATCTGGAGGCTGAGAGATACAAGTTTCCCACCTGAATCTTGGCATGGAGATCTGGTGGCATAGTGGCTACGAATCCCAGAGGATTAAGGTTGGAAGATCTATGAGTTCAAGCAAGATTATCTGGGATTAAAGATGTGGTGGCACACACCTTTAATCTGGGTCACAGCTTTTGCTGGAGACCTATATAAGGACATTGGAAGAAGGAAGGCTCTCTCTCCCCACCTCTCTCTCTCTGCTTCACCTGCTTGCCTTGTGGGACTGAGCAACTGCTGGATCCTTGGACTTCCATTCACAGATGCTATTGACCGTTGTTGGGAGTTGATTGTTGGGAGTTGGACTACAGACTGTAAGTCATCAATAAATTCCTTTACTACATAGAGACTACCATAAGTTCTGTGACTCTAGAGAACCCTGACTAAGACACCTATGAATCATATCAACCATCAGTCTCATGATGTAGCCCCATTATTTAGTAATATCAATTTGTACTGTGCAGGTAATCAACACTTGCCTAACTAGACTTAACACTCACTCAATAGCAGGGATTTCATGCTTAGTAATATAAATATATCTACCAACTGAAGGATGCATGGTTCATACCTCAGTGGAGGATCCAGTAATGCCATTCTCCTAAACTAACTTAATTTCTGTTTACTTACCTATATTCTCCTTACATAGGTAGCTCTCAAGCAGATCTACAAGTCATCAAATGCAAACATTCAGTAACCATGCATTGCTCAACTCCAATAGGTACATCTGCAATATAACCCATTTACACAAACTCAGAATATATTACAAATGAGGAAACTGAAGGATTGTATGAGTCAGAGCATCACAACACTTGTGCATGGCAGTTGTCTTCTAGACATGACAGGAATATTACACTTACAAAGTTTTACCAATATAATGTCAAAATAAAATGTCCATAATGCCCTAGGTAGTAAGCAAAAAGCGGCTGTTGAGTGAGAGAGAGAGAGAGAGAGAGAGAGAGAGAGAGAGAGAGAGAGAGAGAGAGAGAGAGAGAGATTCAGTTTCTGCAGAGACAAACCCCCTGATAAGTTATCCAATCCAAAATAGTCAATGCTAAAGACATGCACTAATATTAACATTAAGAGTATTCATGTGGTTAGGTGAGTGTGTATACATTATGCAGGTGTACATAACAATAATAATTATAAAATTAACAAATATGAGAGGAAGTTAGAGAGAAAAGAAATGGTTTATGGGTAGGAGAAAAGACAGAACTGATGTAAACAAACACATTTCTTACCTGTAAATTCTCAAGAATATAAAAAAATTAAATTAAACAAATAAATGTCAACCAAATTAGGAATGGCAAAGACACAAACTTAATGTATTAGGAATACAGTTACTTCGCTCTGACTAAATTCAGCCTTACTTTGATATCAGCAGAGTGAAAGTATACCATATTCACAAATGTCACATCTGCCCCAGTGTTTTCTAAGCCATATATAATTAAGTGAAGAGAATTTAACTGTTCTGCTTACTTCTTACAAACAGTTCTGTATCTACCCTTAAGATAATTCCCTGCACCAGACCTATAGATGCCCCTTAGCTGACTTCTAGTAACTGGCTGCTAGCTTCACTGAACCCAGTATAAAAAACAGATATGTACAGAGGGGAGATCAACATTTTCATGCTGTCTTAGATTGCATGTTTTTATGGAGGATGAATGAAAAATTTGGATCACCTTTCTACACTGGTTCTTACCAATCAGCAACTAGTTTCTGCCTAATAGTCCCACTGTAGCCCTATCTCAGTGAAAAAGTGTTTTTCTTATATCAGTAGGAAAGTGAACACGACAAAGACATGCTCAGATATGGAATAACTTGTCATTGAGAAGTGTGCATTGGTGTTTTGGGAGATACGGCCATGGTAACCACTAGATAGTGCTTCCATTTGAATTGCGAGGTATTTATCAGTAACTGCTTCTCTTTAGGATCAATCCAGGAATTTCTTCTGATCCCCTGTGGCTGTTAAAGTAACTGAGATATCATGACTCAGAAGTGCTATGCTAGCTAAGCTGCTGAAGGAGTTTATTTCTCTATTAGTATGTACTTTGTAGATTGTCATCTCAGGATCTGAGGTGATTTAACTAACACTAAAGCAGTCCTGTGTCAGCATACATCCCAGAAGGTTCAGCAACTTTAAATGGAAGTTACAGAACTTTTGCTTAGAACATTATAAGCACAGAACTGAGAATGTTTATTTCAAGTTATGCCTTACATATTCTGTCTATAGTAGAGTAACATATCATTTCCACACCTGACTTCTAATAAATACAGGAGGTAAAGAGTGCCTGAGTAAAAGGAATGGAGGCAGATGAAAAAAAATGAGTCTGATGAGTTCTACTGATGGGCTGATTTGGGAGAATTTACTATGCAATGCTAAAGGTTACATAAATCCTCCCATAAACAACTTAATTTTATTATTTTTTAAATTAAATTTTATAATTAGTTTTGCAAGGTAGTGAAAGAACAAATTCCCCCATATAGTTGCACTACAAATGGAAATAATGATCTTCTGATCTGAAACGACATTTTGTTTGGTGCCAATAAGACTGTTTTTAATAAAATTAAGTTACAAGTTAATTGTTTCATTTTGTAAATTCAAATTAAAAGCTTTCTAATAAATATATGAATAAGTGTTATTCTCTGTTTCATGGAAACTTTAGCCCATATATTTCTCCATCATATAGCTCTGGTGAAAGATGGCTTCTGTATGTCACTTACGTTAACATTAAAACATTATCATTTTCTTTGACTAATATACACCTATATTTACATATTTTTATCTTGTTTTCTGCTTTAATTTCAACTTTTTAGTTAACTTTACTAGTGTCTTAATATAAAATCATCCCAGGAAATTTAAATCTATGACCAGCATCTTTTTTTAATGAATCCTAGTTTCTTCCCCACTTAACCTTCTCTCATTTCCAACAACATTTTCAAGCTTGCTTTCTTCCAAAAAAATCTCTTCTACTTACTTAGAAGTAAGTTTTGTTGTTGTTGTTTTGTGTTATGTTTCAGAGTTTAATTAGTACCATTTGTGTGACTATGGATTTGCAGCTATCTACTTGGTTTACAAGTGGCTAAAGAACTATACATTACCTAACCCTATCTCATAATTTCTTAGTTGCCACAGTTCAGCATTATGAGGTAAGTCCCAGTGATCTCTGCTCCATTAAATTCTGATGGTTCCATAGGCCCAACTTTATATAAGATCACCAATAGTAAGTATCATTGTTGAGAGTACATGATGGCCATGGCTTATTTAGGTTATGGAGATGACATTTCACATCTGTTACTTCTATCTTTTGGTTCTTATATTCCCTCTACCTCATTTTTCACAATTTTCTATGACCTAGAAGGGGTGGTATAAGGTCTGTTTTAGTGTTGAAACATCAACTAGTCATTTATTTTTCCAATTTTCTTTATTTAGAGAGAGAAAGAGAGATAGCAAGAAAGAGAGGGAGGGAGAGGTAGAGAGGAGAGAGAAAACACCCAGGATCCCTGAATCCAAATCACTAGACCACCAGGGTTGCTTCTTTTTCTTTAGTGAAAAAACTATTTTTCATATGATATATTATGATTTTTGTTTCCTCTTCTCTATTACTCTGTGGTACTCCCTATCTCCCCTCCCATTCAAGTCTATACATGTTCTGATTCTCCTTAGCAATCATAGAGGCATCTAAAGAATAAAAGAAATATGAAATAAAAGAAAACCAAAGAACTAGAATTAGGACAAAACAAACAGATAGAAAAAAAAGAGGCAAAGAAAAAAAAACATGAGAGACACAGATAGATTCAGAAACAAACATGCTAGTTAACACAGGTATGTCTCAAAATCAAACTTAACAAAGACACAAAAAATTAGAATTTATAGGGTCCCTTGGCTCCAGCTGCATATGTAGCAGAAGATGACCTTGTGGGACATCAATAAGAGGAGAGGCCCTTGCTCTTGTGAAGGTTCAATGCCCCACTGTAGGGAATGCCAGCAGAGTGGGTGGCTTAGTGAGCTGAGGTGGGGAGGAGGGATGGAATAGGGGGATTTTCAGAGGGAAAATGAGGAAAGGGGATAAAATTTAAAGTGTAAATGAAGAAAATATCTAGTAAAAAGGAAAAAAAGAAAAAAAATAATTTATAATGTTTCCACAAAGGACCTGTATGGCTAATTAAAAAATAAAAGCTGAGAAAATTGCCATCCTCTTCTATTAGCCCTAATTTTTAGACCAAAACTCTGTGTCCATTCTCTGTGACCTGCCTGCACAAGGAAAAACTACTTCCAACATACTGTCTGCCAAGTCACCCTAAAGCATGCCCAACAGTACAGTACACCCTGTATACTCTACTCCAATTCATGACCCACGACTCTACCTCCAGTCTCAAAGAGCATTCTTGCAGTAAGGACCCCAGGCCATACTAGTTCAAGAGACCTCAGAGGCAAAGTTAGCTTCCATGTAGACCATAAAACCCCAGGAAAGACACCCTGCTGTTCCTGAAGACTTGAAAGTCATCAGAAGCCCTGGACATTCAGGCCAGAATACAGAGAGGTCAGAAACCAATTGTAAATACATTTTAAAAGCCACACATACAACAAAGATAAACTCATAAATCAGAATTTAATCCGATAGTAACTACAAAACCCAGATTGCTAAAGGCTAGCATAAGAACAGAATCAACAAGAGACAGGCCAATATAGAATCACCAGTATCAAGCTATTCTACTCCGCAGACCATGGATATCCTAATAAAACTTAAGCAAAAGAAAAGTACCTTAAATCAAATCTAATGAATGTGATAGAGGCCTTTAAAGAGAAAATAGATAAATCATTTAAAGTATAGATAAGAGAGGTGAAGGAAATAATAGAATTCAAATTTTGAAAATGAATATAGAAGCAATTAAAGAAAATATAAATTGAGGGAATCCTGAGGATGAAAAATTTAGGTAAGAAATGAAACCTACAGATGTAAGCTTCACCAAAGAAAAAGGTCAAATAACAAATAAAAGCATATCTGAATTACACTTAAATTCTCTACAGAGTCTCTAAAAGGCAGAAGGGCCTGGGATATGTCTGAAATACTCTAAGATATCACAGATGCCAAGCCAGACTACTACATATAACAAAAATTAATATTTCAGGATAAAATCAAATATGAACAATACCTATCTACAAAACCAGCCCTACAGATGATACCACCAAAACACCCTGACCCCATACACACTTTATCTAAACAAATATCAAAATAACAAGAATTAACAATGAATGGTCTTTAATATCTCCCAACATAACAGACTCAATTCCCCCAATGCAAGGATAGAGACTATCAGAATGGATTTGACAACAGGACCCATCTTTCTGTTTCATATAAAAAACACACTTCAACCAAAGAGTAAAGGGCTGGACAAAGATTTTCTAAACAAATATAAATAAGAAATATGCTGGTGCACCCATTCTAATATCCAATAAAATAGAATTCCAATCAAATATAATCAAAAGAAATGGAGGACACTTCACACTAATCAAAGGAAAAGTCCAAAATTATGACATCTAAGTTCTGAATATCTATAACCCCAATACCAGGATACCCTCATTTATAAAACAAACATTACTAAATCTTAAATCATACATTAATAATGGCAGACTTCAATACCCCTCTTGTGGCAAAGATCAGGTCATCCAGACTGAAACTAAACAGAGAAACAATGGAATTTGAAAATATCATCCTGAGTGAGGTAACCCTGACCCAGAATGATAAACATGGTATATACTCATTTATAAGAGGATTTCAAGAATAAAGTAAAATATAACCATTATAGAAACCATAGACCTTGAGAAACAAAGTTACATGGAGGACCCAAGAGGGGATATTTGAATCTTACTGAGAAGGGGAAATAAATTATACATCGGGGTATATAGAGAGATCGGTTGGGGATGGGAAAAGGAGAGATGAGGTGCCAGGGGGAAAAAAAGGGAGAGAGAGTGCTGGGAAAGACAATTGATTTTGGGGCCATCTCTGGTATGAGTTATAATATTAGATGTAGAAGAATTTTAAGCCAGCAATGTGGCTGCTTGGGGATATCCTTATGGAGACAGGGGAGTGGGGAGGGAAGAGTAGTAGGGATGCGGAAGGCATCACATCCAAAGATATGATCCAACTGGGGTGAACATATGCTATATATCTATAATCCCTATGGCTGGAATAGAGATATGCCTTTATTACTTACTTTTGTAGAAGTGCAAACTTGTACACCAATTTCGAAATTATCCCAAACAGTGATGCCTAATTGAGGGGCAGACAAAGTGATGTGTGAGAGAAAGATTTGACAGTATGAGTCACAGAATATTCCCACATCTAACGAGAACAGATAGGAAAGAAAGGCACTTAAGAGCAGTGAGGGAGAAAGATGATTGAATCAATTTACTTTGGAGAGTTCAGTTTGGAACAATTCAGTTTAGTACAGTTGCGGCTCAGTTCAATTTGTTTTAGCCAAGTTCAGTTCAGAACACTTCAGTTATTGGAGTTCAGAGAGTCAGTCTTCCTAAGCAGATCAATTCAGTCAGAAGTTGAAACATGCTAATGTTATCACTCAGCTTGGACAGGCTCATGAGCCAAAATAATTGAGTTGAACTAATCAGTCAGAGTTTAGAAAGAGCTAGAAAGACTGAATTTATTCAGTAGTAAGTTTTAACCATAGGCTTTTCCATGACTCAGATCCTTGAAATAATAACTCCTGAGATCCCTTATATATGAATAAATAAGTAGGATAATAGCTTTGCTTAATTTCTATTACTTCATGACTCAATTATCCCATTTAAACTAGTCTAAATCGTGCCACATGACTAGTTACCTCATATTCAGTTTCATATGATCATCTACAGATTTCAAGGAGAAACATTCCCACACTTCACTTGATTCAATTCCAGAAATTTTTCTATAATGGAACTTCCATCTCTCTATTTCCTGCCTAAGCTAATTGGCCAACAGCAATTTATTCACAGGTAATGTTTCTCTACGTTGCACAAGAGAGTCACTCCACATTTCCCCTTTTAGTCCAATAAATGGTTTTTCTCTTACAATTATAAACTATATAATATATTAACAACTATGAAAACCCTCAGGTAAGATTACATTCAAAATGTCATTTCATATGCATTTGACAACCATAGAAAGTACCCTACTATCTTGGTGAGTTCAGAGCTCTTTATTTAAATCTATCTCTATCCTAACTTGCATTACCAATCTAAAAACATCTTAGACTTAAAAAATATTTCTTAACCTAAACAATTTAAGCTAAATTGGAAGATTTAACTACCTGGTCTTCAACCCTATTACAGACTAGAGAAGGAATAAATAGTATGTGAGTATGCCAGAAGTGCAGGTAAGTAGCTTCCAAAACTACAGAAATGACAGAGAAAGCTGGATGGCTCAAAGTCCCCCAAAATGTATTGTTATCATAGGAGTCTACATATACAGCCTCTGGCCCAGAATTTCTGACAGGCTTTTCTGTGAAGCAGGAATTATGAAGTACTGCTTATCATGTCTTGGTAAAGCACAGCAGTCAACTTCTCTGCATCTTGTTTGCCCAATTTGCTCAGTATGTTGTCATTAGGTAAAACAAGGGAAGTTTCTTGCTGAGTGGCTAGCTTGCCACATAGGAAGCAAACTCTGTAAGGAGGTTCTTTGATGCTCATCATCTTCTCTATAGTGAGTAGGGTTGCTGTCTTTAAATCATAAAACATCTTTTAATGTCATATTCTGTGGATCTCTGAGATTTTTCAAGACTAATCTATCTCTCTATTCTCTCTCTCTCTCTATCTATCTGTCATTTATACACTTATTCTATTGTATATCTGAATAGGCAAAGGTTGCTTGTTTCTAGCTATATACTATCTGCTCCACATTAGAAGCATATTTTAGTAATAAACTAGACTAGTATCTAACTATTTATTAACTATTAACTTGCATTTATTATTTATACTAAACAATTTGTAGTAGCAGCCTTCAAAAGAACTAAAAAGTAACAGTTCATCTTTAAGGATTATATAGGTACAGTACCTAAAAGAGTTAATACATACTATATTGTAACAAAACATAACTTTAATTTTGTGTTAATATACAAGCATCTATACCAGTGTATACAAATATAGCCTTAATTTTATATCAACATACAAAAATCCATACCAATGTAAGATTTTTGCTAGTAGTAGCCATATAGTTTAAGAGTAGATTCAGGAATATATCCTTCATTCATACTATTATTCTTATATCCCCCATATTTTCTTTTCATCTGTTCTCTACTCTTTTCCCCCTAACACTAGATAGGAGGGAAAGTAGGATAGAGGAAAGAAAGATAAAGAGAAAAAGAAATCCCTGATTTATACATCACTGATGTAGTAAATATTTCATCTCAATCTGGATTTCTACCCTGTCTTTGATCATTAATTTCCAAGATAAAAGACATACAACTTTTATATTTATAATAAGCTTTTAATGTACTAAAGCTGACTGCTGTCTACCCTCTATGCTACTATATGAATTTCCCTATCAATAATCCCAAGTTATAATCTGGTGCATTCTATCTGGCCTCTTTATTAATCTAATTGATCAGCCCTCATGGCCATGTTTTCATAACTCATGTACCCAATGGTATCTTGTTCTTCTTCCACCTTCTCTTTTTCCCTCATGGTTCTCCTCAGATCCAAAGACAGGGAACCCAAACATCATCTATTGCTGCCCAGCAATAGGCTGTAAGCATCTTCAGTTACCAATCAGGGATAACTTTGTGGAGGCACGGTTATATTGCATCACTTGTATACATACAGATTCTCTAATTCCTGGCAGCAACCAGGTTTGGAGGTAAGTATTTAGCATTATTATACATAGCAAAAAACTAAACCTCAATTAGTCCCCATTTTGTTTCATTCCTCTCTACAAGAATAACAACTTGTTATCCTCCTCCTGAAACAATAAGAAACATCATTCATCCACTGAATGAACAAAATCTACCCATTCCACTTCTTGGGAATGAAGCATAGTTGTCTAAAATTGCTTTCTGCTATGTTGTGGCATTGTTTTTTGGGGGGAGAGGGGTTAAAATTGGTATATTTGCCAGTCTTAAGAAAGCTAGTTTTGCTATTTGTTGTCTAGTCTTCTGCAAAGAGAAAATTTCCAGAGCTTACCTGAAGTCCTGACTGGAGCAGTCTATGATGCTGAGTGAATTGGCATAAGCAGCATTCTTTGATGCTGTTCTGTAAGCAAGTATAAATGAAACAGCTAATAAAGGCAGTCTGAGGTTAGATCAAGCAGGATTCTGGAATAAACATGTCTCAGCATCTCAGCATCCCCAGACATGAAGCATGTCGGGGCTACATTGACTTCATTGATAACATTGTAAACACTGATAACATTGTAAACATATAACTCTAGCAGCTATGATGTAAGGAAGGTATGAGATGCACAGTGTGCACAACTTGGTTAAAGATAATTATCTGCTCTCTGTTCAAGCAGGTAAGGTATCTGTCTTTCCTTTATATGGTAGTTTCGTCTGTATCACCAAATTATAATTGAATTTTCTATTAATGTCATTTGAAAGAAAGGCACGAATCTTGAGGATTCTGTAGCCAATAAGATTTATTGGCTATGCATATCTGAAGTATGCATAGCTAATAGGAATTTGCTCGCTCTCTCTTAAAGGGATTTAACATCCTACCTGGCTAGAAAATTGTGACCAGCTCTGGGAAATGCCTCTTTGAGCTTTTTACCCAGGAATTTTCTAAGCTTGGATTCTATGCCCAATAGTGGATGCCGTTTGTAACAGTGGCCTTTTCTGCATGCACCAGGTTAGCTGAAATAACCACTCTGAGTGGCCTCATACATATTAATAAACTCCTAGGCCAATATCTTTTGCTTATTTCCACTCAGTTATCTTGTTTAAACTAATCTAAGTCATGCCATGTGGCTAATTACCTCACACCCTGTTTCATGTATCTATCATCTTTAGAGTTCAAAATGATTCATTCCCATGCCAGACTCTATCCTAGATATGCCTTCTCTTTACTGTAACTTCAACTTCCATATTTCCTGCCTACACTAGTAGGCCAAGAGGATTTTATTGACAGATGATGCTTCTATTCTTTGACAAGAGGTCCTCGCTACAGTAAGTCTAAGAGGCTGAAACATTATAAATTGAGGTTGACAGAGTTTCGAGCTTGAATCCTTCAAATCTGGGGTTGCAGGAGATTAAATTGTATGGCGTCTATAAGCTTCAAGGCTTAGGCCTTAATATAGTTAGCAGAGAGAAGAAAATGCTTTGATCTCAGCTCAAGTTATGTATTCGACAGCTTGTATATGGCTCCCATCTCATGATCTGGGGACATAATGTTGACAATTACATTTATACTTAGGACAACAAAAACTCCCAGGAATCTATGAGGGTGCCCCTAGGTATGATTCTTAGTAGTGGTTGATATACAGTCTGACTTTGTGATCTCTTGTAACCAGGCAATAATTCTAATGGAGGTATTGGGACACCAACCCAGCCACTAAACTTTATATATATTGGTCCTTCTCTTTAGAAGGCCTTGTTTCCATGGTGTTGTCCATTTCTACTGGTTCTTACAAATGTTCTGCTTCCTGTTCTTCTAGGTTCTGTGAGTCCTGGGGAAGGAATTTGATGGAGGCATTTACTTAAGATTACAAGTTTCAGAATCTCTGATTTTTTCTACATCATCTTGTTGTGATTTACTGTATTTATTCCTATCTACTGCAAAACAATGTGGGGCAGTAGAACATTCCATGAAACGTGGTAAGGCTGAGTGGGTTCAGAGTCCCCAGCACACAGGCACCCACTAAGATGGTAGGTGGCTCTCTGCTCTCCACCAGATTCCTGGCATAGAACACTTGACCACATGCCCTACGTAGGAATGTGACATATGGTGACATAGATCAGAACAGAGTTCTCTATGTTAATGAGGTATCTAGATAAACCCTGCGGGTTTAGTCAATAAGCTTCTCTTCTGGGACATTCCTCCCTGTAAAAGGGATCTCTGATCCACCCTGAGGAGTTGCTATACACTCATTTTCCATGACGAAAAATCAATAAACAGTTTGGAACCAAGGACTGTCTCTTTCATCAAGAACCACCGTGGGGAGCATGGAAAAAGCATTTGTCTACAGAGTTGTGCCATCTAAGTCTCCCTCAGAATGCCCTTCAGTGCAACAATTACAATTAAGACCTTTGTTGATAAGCTAAGCTAGAGTTCTTCCCTGGCCCAGGATCCTCAGCCCAGGTGCCTAACTCTATTTCCTACTTACCTCCATCCAGGTCTGGATGTCAGTGTCTGGATGTCCAGGAGTCTGAGAACCTAAGCCCAGCCTCCCTACAGGCTTATGAGCTTCCTTCTTTGCTGACTCCTTACAGTTTCCAATTTCCGGTTTCCAGCAGCAACTGAATGAGTGTGGGAACTCCAGCTTCAGCCTCTCACATCTTAGGCTACATTTTCCCAGCACCTGAGCAGAGCGTCAGCTCTTCCTTTTAGCCTAGCACCCAGCTGCCGTGCAGGGCAATGTAGTCTAGCATCTCAGCATTTTGCCTGCCCAGCCCCATTTCCACATCCCAGAGGAGGGTGGAAACTGGAAACAACATATGATACCTACAACGTGGGGCATGCCCAACTGATGCATTCCCCAGATGGCGACCCCCACACACCCATATTGGAACTCTGGATTAAACAGGAACCCTGAGTAACCCTTGGCACTAGCCTCAAGAGACCCTTAACTCAAAATCTTTCATGCTCCTTTGTTTAAATGCTTGTTCTTCTCCCTAATAGGAACACATAAAATAATACTTGTGCTTTCTAAACTAAAATTGTTCCAACTGTTTTCAAATTGTTTAAAAATTCTTTTAAGCTTCAAAAATCATCTTTAACCTACTCACACTGGTTGTGGGACAAAGCTTCTCTGAAGATTTTTGAGAAAGGCATTGATTTATAAGTACAGCAGCATATCATTAGGTGTCATTTTTATTGTTATGTCCCTTAAGAAGAACAGTAATATCTGGTTTTCTCCCAATTTCTTGGGCTATCTAGTACCAAGTTCATGGTCATTCAAGAAGTATTGGATTGTGTTCTACCTTAGATCCAATCAGACATTTTGGTAATTCTGCAAGCTTGCCCTTCTTGTACTAGCCCATCTTGAAGGCATGTCATAATTGCAGATGCAAGAACTTCTAGCTCGGTTGATGTTTACTATCTCATTTGGTATTGTGTAGTATGCTTTCCGTTACCATAAACAGTAGCCTGTAGCAGTGAAGGTTTAGGTTGGTTCCCATTTAATTTCTCTGTGTTCAGTGAGTTGAGTAGGTGTTGTATTCAGTAGCAGAATCTTATTATCAGTTTGTAGAGAGCAATCAAAATCATTGACAACATCATTGTTTTAATCAACAATTTGATTATATATAAACCATTCCTGAAAGTGATGAGAAATGTTCAGGCAAAATTCTGTCTCCCAGTTTATTTGGTGATTTCATTCAGATAACTTTTATACATGTATATTTTACAAACCTCTATGTTACTAAGTTTCAATTCAAAACCTTAATTTTAGGTGCTCCTCCCTGTCTTCTCTCTCTTCTCCTTCCATGTTTTTTTCAAGGATTAGAATGGGTTTTGTTTGTTTGTTTGTTTTACACTCAACTAAGCTTTAGCTTTTGAGTGGTAAGACATATCTTATTGCCAGAATTTTTGCAAACATTCTTATTCCTATCATGATGGATTTAGCAGGAGTTTTCTTATATCCCTAAATATTTGCATATATGATAAAATTTCAAATTATAGGCTTGTCAAATTTTATTATTAATAAATTGATTGTTCACCTTAGGTTAGGGGAGTTTTCTCAGATATTCTTTTTGTGTGAGGTATATCATTTGAATTAGAAAATATAAAGAAAAAAGCATACAATGGATATAGATATTTTTAGATTTGCTTTTTTATTTTTACCAAAACCAAGTAAATCTATTTTAAATGTTAAAACAATAAATATATGAGGGCCAGGCATGGTGGCACATGTCTTTAATCCCAGCACTTGGGAGGCAGAGGCAGGCAGATTTCTGAGTTCAAGGCCAGCCTGGTCTACAGAGTGAGTTCCAGGACAGCCAGGCCTACTCAGAGAAACCCTGTCTCGAAAAACCAAAAAAAAAAAAAAAAAAAAAAAAAAAATTAAAAAAATTAAAATATAAATTTCATAAGTGATTCTGTAAGTAACCAATTTTTAATTAGCTTATAATGAGTCAGTGACACCAGAAAAGACAAAAATAATAAACCATCATACAAATATACTGGATTATAAATTGGAGAAAAAACTTAGTAATTATGAATGACTGCTGCTTTTATGTAAGATATGAATTTAGTTCTCAGGTTAGTTACCAAGAACTAATAATTACCTGTATCATTAGCTCAAAAATATCTAACACA
>JADRCC010575983.1:0-16564 GCA_019843855.1 Hylomyscus alleni
GCAACTGTGTGGTTCTGACTGGTTTAAAGATCTTAGGGGCTTCACTCCTAAGTTAGGCTTGTTACCAAGGAGATAAGCAAACCCTAGGGAATCCAGTGTGTTCTGTTGTTTTCCTTATGGAGCAGTTCATTCATGATGACATTTTCTTGGATGAAACCATAGGCACCTACCTTCTTTAGAGTTGGGAGCTTATTTTACCACTTTTTGCTAGAACTTCCGTTGCTTTTGTATCTCGGCTTTATTTTAAAGAAGAAATTTAGAAGAAGGGCTGTGCCCTGCAACCTAAGACCTGCTCTGCTAGTCATGTTTTGTTCTTCTACCTTGAAGAAAGGATAATCTTGCTCACATTCGAGATAAGGGTCCTAGACAAAGATGTGTGTGTGTGTGTGTGTGTGTCTGTGTGTCTGTGTGTCTGTGTGTCTGTGTGTGTCTCTGTGTGTGTGTGTGTGTGTGTGTGTGTGTGTGTGTGTTCCTAATGGGGTCTCATGTAAGTCACCCAACTAGTAGCAAGTGAGAACACAGTGAACTGCACATAGTACAGGGAACTGCAGCTATGGAGGGCTGCAGGCATAGAAACAGGCTGCAGCGAAAAGAAGAGACATGAATTAGGCCCTGTAAGACTCCTCATCAGGCTGAAACTTGTGAAGGAGCGGGGTGAAGGTAGAAGCTTCCTGACACTTTGCCCCTGATCACTGAGGTGGATCATTAGAACAGAGAGTACAGTACAGGTTCCAGCAGGTAGTATGCCCCTGGCTATGATAAGATGTGCTGCTATGTGTGACCAGTGACAGGTTACCACCTCTTACATTCTGAATAGGCCCATAAATGGAATTTCAATGGTCAAAGTTAAAAAAAAATTGTAAGTCAACTTTTGGATGCTAAGGTAGGAGGAGACCAGACCCTGCCACCTCCTAGAACAAGCTTCTTGAAAGACATATGCAAATCAGAGTGATTTTGGAGTGCCTGTCGCCATGCCAGAGGGTCCTCTGTAAATTCTGCAAGCACTGATCAGTGCTAGGCATTCAGTGACACTAGGAAGCTTCACTAGAGACAAGTCACCTCCTTCAAGCATCTGTTCACCATAGTCCAACCAGACATAAATGGTCCAGTAGCCCCATAAGTTGATACAACACAGACATCACCAGGAGCAGCTGAACATAGTGATCAGGAACCAAGCCCAGGTTACATGTTCCTGCAGCTAGCTTGGCATCTATACCAGCAGTCTAGAACAGTAGTCCTTCCATTCCCATAACTTACCGACCCTAAGGGCTAATTACTTCGGTAAAATACATAGTATGTTGTCTGAGATGAGAGCGTACAAGTTCAACTTCCAGATGCACTGTGAACTTGTTAGGGTTTTCCAAACCAAAGATGAACTGAATTCGGTTCAGGGCATCAGACTAGAAGAGAAACCAAGAGAATGCCCACTACCTCATTCTTCCCAGTAGCCAGGTCAGAGATTTTATCTAGCAGGTACATTAAAAAGCCCAAAGACCTCATTATACACACAGCAACCTTCCCCGTCATCTCCCATACGGCTCAGCTTATTGGATATATACCCCCTAGTTGAACAATGCTTTGGACTCTCACTTTGTTGAAAGAGTCATCAAACAGCCTCTACAAGGATCTGGATTTCAAACTTGGAAGCCAGTATGTGCTTTCTACAAAGACACAAGGCACTACTGCAACCCTACTGTCTCTACTTTTCCTTTTGAAAAAAAAAATCTAGACTGCTTCCCAGGCTACAGATGCCTGTCCTCTTGGCCCTCAGACAGCATTGTGCTTCAGAGAACAGCGTTCTCTAAATCCTGTAGGAAATATATACATGAAGAAGCATGGATTAGACTGATACCTTGAGACCCAACAGTGAATTAATGAAATGCTTTCGGCTATTCATACCTGACAAAAAGGACAATTAGGACAATTACAATGGTCTTCAGAGATAGTGTACTTTTACCATAACAAAAAAAATCCATTAATAGCCTCATAAATTAATAAATTAGTGTATCACAGCCTAGACAGAAGTAAAAACTCTGATAACTCAAAAAAGATTCTTGGTGGTGCACGCCTTTAGTCCCAGCACTTGGGAGGTAGAGGTAGGCGGATTTCTGAGTTTCGAGGCCAGCCTGGTCTACAGAGTGAGTTCCAGGACAGCCGGGGCTACACAGAGAAACCCTGTCTCAAAAACAAACAAACAAAAAAGATTCTTGGACTTTAATAAGCGTATAGGGGAAATTCTGCGAGTATAGGTAGAATAACGTTCTGATACAGGAAACAGTGCAGCGGTGTTGAATGTTTTAAAATCTATTTCTTAGGATTATATCACAAAGGTATATAATAGGCACATTAACTTTTATAATACCTCAAGAATCTATATTGTCCTACATACAAACTAAAAAGAAGTTTCTCCCTTAGTCTAGACAGTTGAGCTCAAAATGTCCTTTATATGACCCAGAAGAAATGAAATATGCTGTTTTGGTAGAATCTACCAAGATTTAAAATTAATATCTGTTATGATCAGCAATTCTACTTATAGAAATCCACCCACTGTATATTTACTGCACTTCAGGAGCTAAAAGACTAAAAACAATCAATTCCAATCAATTGGGGAATGCTTAAATAAATTATGTATCTAATGGACCAGTAGAAGACAACACAGCTATCTTTTCATGCACGTATGCAATGCATCTGAAAGAATCATCAGTAACTTCCAGCTGGGAAGAGAAACTGGGATAGAGAAGTTTCTTCTCACTGACTCTCCCTTTATCCTCGGAATGGCCATTTATTACCTACTCACAATTTTTAAATACTTAAAAACATCTTCTTCTTAAAATGAGAACTCCCATGAATAGCAGCTGAGTCTCTCTAGGATGAACAAACACCAGTCTGAACGCATCTGTTTCCTTACCATGAGCCTTGAAAACCACCACTGCCTTCTCATCCCAGGAACAGTTTCACACAAGGGGAACTCTTTTTTCAACATGGGCTTTAATAGTCATAGCAATAGGTTTAAGCAAACTGTGAGACTGGATGGAGAAGAAACCATGCCTACACCAAAAGGTCTTTGCCCCTGCTGGAGGTGGCAAGTTAGAAAGGTCAAACTGTCATTTTAGCAAAGAGCAAGTACATGTATTTTCATTGCTACTTACTTGACCCAAAGTGGGAAGGACCCTTTCCTACCGTTCTGATATACCTTATGCCAGTGCCACGCAGTCCTTTTCTCTGATCAAGAATGTCAAAATCTGGGCCGGAGAGATGGCTCAGCGGTTAAGAGCAGTGACTGCTCTTCCAGAGGTCCTGAGTTCAATTCCCAGCAACCACATGGTAGCTCACAACCATCTGTAATGGGATCTGATGCCCTCTTCTGGTGTGTCTGAAGACAGCTACAGTGTACTCATATAAATGAAATAAATAAATCTTTAAAAAAAAAAAAAGAAGAATGTCAATGTCCTAATAGAACTTTGGTTTCCTTCAGAGATTGGCTACTATGGTTCCATAAAAATCCTAGTGCCAACCCCATCATACCAGCATACAGTAAGTCAGCCATCTTACCTGTCTTGCACTATGAGATCCCTCCCAGGTAGCTTTGCTTCTCCACCTGTATGAGGCATGTGACTGCCTATCCAGAGAACTTCCCAGATTCTAAAACCTTTACCACTAAAAGAGGAAATGGACAACACCCAAAGAGTTTGGACACTCCAGGGTCTGTGACTCAAGACTCAAACAAAGTGTAGTCCTAAAGTACATAAAACTCAGTAACTTCATGAAACAGCAGGATGACAGACACAATTGTCCCCAGGTTACCTCTGGAAAGCACACTGATTTAAATTTAAATGTAGCTACCATAGCTAAGCCATCCACTTACCCACTTTTAGCAAGGAACAGTTTGAGAGACAGACACCAGGGCCTGGAATCCAGATACTGGTGGTGCAGGAGCAGTGAGTGTCAGTGAGCAGAGCAAGGAAGTGAATGCATCTTTAAGAAACTCGAGGCTGAGTGATATATTCATTCATTCATTTAATTCATTTTCTCTCCTCCCTCTCTCTCTTCCTCCTCCTCTCCCTCCCCCTCCTTCCCTGCCCCCCTCCATTTTAGCCAGATAAAAATCTAAGCCTAAGATATGCAGACCTGATTGAATTATTGCTCGGTGAAGTGAATTGAGGAAAGGGATCATAAAGAGACTGTGACCAGATCATATCAAATAGGCTTCCTTGTGTTCATCGAGTGGAAGGAAAACAAGAATCGAAAGCAATCGACTGTAAGCACGGCTCACACGACAACACAGGCTACCACTCTTAAGGTAAATGGGGAGAGAGAAAAGAAAAGATGCAAGCCAAGAGAGGGCGCACACCTCAGATAACATATAGGGGCACACACACACGCACACACACACACACACACACAAACCCACCAGTGGTTACAGAGTCCTGCACAGGGAGAAGTGGGAAGGAAACAATGGGGTACCAAAGAAGTCAGGGAGAAGGAAGATGGCTATTTCTACTACTTTTAATTGTAGTGGCATTTTCCCCACATTATCTACATCCAAGCTGATTGATCAACTGTATACACTTCACTGTATAACAAGTACAATTCTGTATATAAAGAAAGCTTTTTAAGAAAAGGTATTGTTTGGCACAAAAAGATACACCAAATTGAATCAAATCTTCCCACAAAGTCATTTCTTAGCCCCCTTAAACGTTTTAGATATGATATAGTCAAACAACTATAATTAACTGTGAATAAACTGTAGGAAGAGAAAAAGCAGTGCTTTTAAGCCAAACACCTAACCCCCAGAAACCTCAAAATACCTGCTGAAGGGATCCAGGAAAATGACTGGTCCTGACAACTGGGCTCCAGAGCACTCTGAGGAGAGTAGCCAGTTTCCATGTGACCTATATTCCATTAGCCACACCAACATTCCCCAACAACAGCTGGGAGAGGCCCCCACCACCCACTCAGTTAATGACCTAGTCAAAGCTGGGGGAAGCCAGGAAGAGAGGGCCAGTTTGTTTTCCTTTGGCTCCATGCTATAAAGTAACTCATACATGTTACTACAGAAGGAACAAGACTGGATGCACCTATAGGGAAGATACAGCCAAAATGATGCCAAAGAGACTTGTTCTCTCAAGGGATCCCAAAAGATGGCCCTGACCTTGGGTCAGTGCCTCTTTTACCTTCCTTGCCTGCTAAAAAAGAGAGTGTCATGAAGCAACTTACCATTTCAACCTGTTTCCAGGCTTGAGCCCAGCTATGAATGCTGACCCCTTCCACAGCCCCAGCCTGATTTCGGCTGTGGCCAGCTTGCCTGGGTAGGGGATCAGTTACTCACCTATGAGAAGGGTAGGCTGTTTCTTCCCAGTTCAGTCCCTTGCCTGACACCTCATCAGTGTCCTGCCAGGAGACAAATGTCCCGCCTCCTTCCCACACATTTTCCTGAGGACTATTAGAAAATGCTACCTGACCAGGCTCATCCCTTCAGGAGTCACCCTCACAGTCACCTCTCTGAGTCATCTGCAGGGACAGGTGTACTTCGATCAAAAACAAGCAATATATGCTCTGCGGTTCCCTGCTCGAGGCAAGAGCTTGGGTTGCCTCAGCCCAGAGCAATACTTCCGCAGTTACATCAACCTTTGCCCCTGGGGAAATTTGAGCATTTGATAGAAGCCATGAACAAAATTCAAAGAAAGGGCAGCTCGAATAAATAAGAAAGTGTTTGGAGCAACTAAGGAAACAAAATGTCTTAGGAGTTTCTTGGACCCTAGAATAAGAAAAGATCTAGTTTCTTCTCCCAAACAATTTGACATCCTCTCAGTAACAAAAGAGGTGTAAGTCTTGAAAAGGTGTCCCCGTGAAGTGTCCAAATGTGTTCTCCTAGCACCAAAAAAGACTCAGAACTTAAAAATAAAATAAAATAAAATAATTTAAAAAAAAAAAAACCGGCCCTAGTTTCTGGTTCAGGTAAATGAAGAAAGGAACCAAAGACAAAACTGACGGTGATGGCTACTACTAACTCCCAGGGCTGAGCCTTCACCTCAAGTCTACTGGCAAAACATTCCATGTTGCTGCCACGCTTCCCAGCAACACTGTAGATTTTGAATATGTAAAGTGCCAGGCATTGACCTGGAAGATCATCAGGACAGTAGGTTCCTATAAATAGATATGCTTTGGAAACCTTCTGGATCACCAGAAAACTTGTTCGTTCGTGGGCAGTGGGTAAACCTTTCTTTAACGAACACCACCAACTGGGACAAATTCCGTTCATTAAAAAGGGACCGTACAAAAGTGAAGGAGGAACGTGGACAGACAAAAACAGCAGTGTGGTGCAAATTAATCAGGGCTGAGAGTCTAGGAGAAGCCCACGAACTCCACCTGCACGGTGTACATCGCAACACTAACTTTGCAGAAGAGAGACTTCCAGCTTGAGAGGAAATGTAGGGGTCTGAAAGAAAAGCGGTAGGGGCTACAAGAAGGAGTGATGGGGGTGTGTGAAGAGAAACGTGAAGGCCAGTTCTGTGGATCTTCCCACGGGACTGGACGTGACTATGAACAGCAGAGTTCAGCACCAAGTATGGAACACTGCGAAACTCAACACACTGACCCCTAGGGACTGACAGGGCAGTGCCTGCCTGGTATTACCCAGAGGCAGGGTAAGAATGACTGGAGGTTTGAAAGGACTCCAGGCTGTTGGAACGTTCTAAGAGATTAGAGTCGCGGTTTCCCAGACTTGTGGCAGACCAGAACCTGAGGTGTTGGGCTGGGACCAAAGGAGTCCCATAGGTGCTGGGCGGAGCTCTCTCTCACCTGCGGAGCACCAGGAAGCTCAAGACCAGCAGCAGCAGGAGTCCGAGTGTGCGGCCCGGCCTCCGCCGCAGGCTCCATTTGGGCATCTTGCGAACGCCGCTGGTAGACACCCGGGTTCCCACTCCAGCAACACTCAGCGGCGCGCCAAAGCCTTGGCCCGGAGGGGCGGGGCCGCTCTCTGGTTACCTGGGCAACCATACTACGGCCAGCCCGGCCCGCTGGCGCCCATTGGCTGAGGTTTAGAGTCCCGCCTCTACCCCTGGGCTTTGCACAGACAAGGGACCTGGCCGGCGACCAGGACAGGGAGAGGCGGGGCTGGGCGGTCGAGGGGCGGGGAGGGGCGGTCGGGGGCGGGGCAGTCAAGGGCGAGGCGGTCTCAGTCCTGGCCCAAGCTTGTCTGCGTGTTACCCCGCTGAAGTTGCCAGCTAAAGGAGTTTAAATAGGAATCAAGTACCTAACTTTCCAGGTCAGCCTGGTTCCCACTCCGAATCACAGAGGCACTTAAGTTTAGGGTATTTTCCTGAATATGAGTGCAGAAAGGTATAGAGAACTATTGGGCCTGTATTGCTGCATCTTTGAATATTCAAACTGGGAGAAAGTCACTCCCCACAGCGTTACATTATGAAGCAAGGATTAAGTTGCCTGGCAGGAGAATGAAAAAAAAAAAAAAAAAGGTCTTTTAAAACTCTAAGTTTGAAAAGAAAAATGGTTTTGAAGTAATAACTCATGTTAAAATCCAGGACATTGAATAATTTACTTAAGATTATTTGAGAACTGAGTGTAGCTCAAGTTTCAGTCACACTAAATAAAGACCAAAATATTTTGCTCTTGGTTCTACAGATCTAGTTCAGGCCTCGACACCTAGCACATTTTACTCTTATTTTTAAAAGAGTCATAAATAACATTTTACATTTGAGCTGGAGAGGTGGCTCAGCCATTACCCAAATTCATTTCTTAGTGTCCACATTGGTGGTTCATACAGCCTTTAATTCCAGTTCCAGGAACTCCAGTGCCATTTTATGGCCACCACTGGCACCTATAATCACACATGTTCGTGTGCACATGCGCATACACACACACACTATACATAATAAAAAATAAAACAAAAAAATTATTACATTTAAGGAAGGACTGAATATAGTTACTCTGGCACAGTAACTTGATGTCCCAGCAACATCATCTGATATTTGGGTGATACTTAGTCCAGCATCAGGCAAGCATTTCAAAGCATTGGTTTGCAGAGTATCTTTCCAGCTTCAGGTCTGAACTTTTATACAAATACATAAAGCTGACAAATAATGAGAAATTTCAATTCCAAGAACAAAGACAAAAAGGTTGGCCAGAAGGGTCCTTTTTTTCCTAGCCTAGCTAAATACTTGGTAAAATAGCAAATTGGAGAGAGGGCAAATGTAAACAAGTAAACAGGAAGAAGAGACTACCATGCCAGAATAAGGAAGGATAGACTGACGCTTTGCATAGAATATTGTAGCCATAGGTCCAGGAGCACCGCTTTAGAGCCACAGAGGCAAACAGGACTCCTACAATCCGAAGGTTTTCTACAGCGCTGCAGCAGAAGAGAGCTCAGTGTTTGCTAAGGCCGTGATGGAAACTTTTGAGTTTAGCTTGGATTAAAAGCTAGTCTGCCAGTATCAGAGGTTGGCCCACATATTACTCTGCTCGGGTGAGCCGTGTCCAGTTATGGTGGCAAGTGTCAGGACTCTTGGAGAATGAAATTAAGAATATGAGGGAAATTCTGGAAATAAGTTAGGGCCAGGTCAATCACAGACAAAAACAAAATAGGAAATCCTAAAATGAAATGTTTAGCCCTGGGGGGAAAAAAAAAGAATTAAGTGGGAAGGCAAAGGACTTATCCAAAGTCCAGATAAGGTGGTGGTAGCACTGCATGGGGCCAGTGTACCGCCAGGAGATGCTCAGGACGGTGTCTGTGGCCTTCATAGTCCAACACCATCATCCAAACCTCAGCCTTTGCAAAGCTGGGTGACCATGATCTGACTCTTTAAAAAAAATAAAAATGCCAACAAGGGCTGTGGAAAGCTCGTTAGGCCTCAATCCTACACAAAGAACCATAGGCAGCTAAAGCATGCTGAGAGTGGGAGAAATCGCTTTCCACAGGGATGAGAACACCAATTGGTTCTCCGATATCAAACAGTCAGGCCTGAAAACATATGCATACAAATATGTTTTATACACCATATATTATACAGACTGAGCAGGCTGTGTGTGTGTAACAACAATGAGCAAAAGAGGCCATGATTTTGAAAGAGAACAAGAAGGGGTAAATGAAAGGGTTTGAGCCAAGGAAAAGGAAGTGGGAAATGATAATTACATCATATAAACTCAGAAAAAAATTAAATAATAGGTGGCAGACTTTTAATAACCATTTCCTAAATGCTGAACACTGTTTCAGATACTAGCAGGTGCTTCAGACATTATCAGTAGACACAAGAGGCAACGTTCTCATCTCTTTAAAAACTCATTATTCTGCCGGGTGGTGGTGGCGCATGCCTTTAATCCCAGCACTTGGGAGGCAGAGGCAGGCGAATTTCTGAGTTCAAGGCCAGCCTGGTCTACAGAGTGAGTTCCAGGACAGCCAAGGCTACACAGAGAAACCCTGTCTCGGCGGGGGGGGGGGGGGGGGGGGGGGAAGGAACAACTCATTATTCTGTCTAAGAAAGAAAAGCGGCAAAATTAGCATAGTAAAACAATATTCCGTAGAATACGCTCAAAAGTAATAAACATTACAACAAAATAAAAGTAGATGGGGGGTTAGAGGTGGATTCTAAAAGACTGCAGAGAAAAATGACTCCCTGGAAAAATGTTAGCTGAGCAAAGATCTGAAGGAGGTGGAAGTTAGCCATTAGTTCAGGAAAGGCTATCTAAGGAGGGGGGAAAAAATATCAACCAGTACAAGGGTACTGGGGCAGGACCAGGGCCAGGTGTTCTAGTTCAAAGAAAGTCAAGGAAGCCAACGAAAGAGAAGGCAGAAGATAAGGTCAGAGAAATGCAGAGGTCAGCCTAGTGAGGGCTAAAAGTGAAGAGGTTTGGACGCGCCATTGGTTATGATTTAAGAGGATCATTCTGGCCATTGTGCTTAGGAATCTCAGGAGCAGGAAAGACTAGGGGGGAAATTCAATGATTCGGGATATTACAATGATCTGTGTGCTACTCAGCCTTCTGTTACTATCACAAAACATCTTAGATAAATGATCTGTAAGATGGAATTCAAGTTCTCTGAAGAAGCCACATCTATATTCAAGAGTCATAGACTACCAGGCTCTTGACTGAGCAGAACAGCATGAATATGGAGAAATGGGTCTTTAAACATGAAAAACCAACATTATCTTAGATTATATTTTAGCAGTCATTTTTATGAAACTTGCCTATCTGACCTAATACCCTATGACTTCCATGTAAGTTCATAGAAACTGTTGTTAAGTGTGTTGCTTGTCTAATCTCCATTCACCTAAAGGCTCAGAATGCAATGGCACCTCAGTGCTGAGTCTGAATGCTTTGCAGAGTTCATTATAGTTCATCTACCTGATACAGACCTCCCAATGAGATTATCATCAGAACTGACACTGGCTCAGAAGAGGAAAATATCAGTGGCTGCACTGAGACGAGCTGGATGTCTGGAAATGTTTGAGTGATAAGGGTATTTCTAAATCTATGCATTGTTTGTGGAATGAGAAATAAAGAAGACGGTCAATGGTGCTAACATATTAAACTTGAGAAGCTGTAAGAACCGGAGTTGTCACTGCCTGAGACAGGGAGGCTACGAGGAGAAAGAATTTACTGGGGGGTGGGGGGGGTATCAAGATCCAGGCTTTTGTTTACAGAGTTTAAACTGTGGGAGACATAAAAGTGGTGCCCAATGTAAAAGCAAGTATAGTGTTAAATATAGAAGAAAGAGTCTGGCATGAAGATACCAATTAAGGGTTTTACATAATAATACTTGGATTTACATCACCAATGAACTAAGCATGACAGATAAAGAGGACCAAGGACAAATCCCGGTCATGGGGCAGCAGCCCCTGTGAAACAAGAGAAGTCCGAATGTGTGGTGTAGGTCTGTGTTTCTGCCCCGCTGGGGTGTCAGAGCACTGATGATATATCACTCAGGGAAGGCAAAAAGCAGTCGGGGGAGGGGAATGTTGGAGGGGAAGAGAGAAGATGGGGCTGGGGGGGGTCCCCAACCTGTGTTTCCTCATATGAGAAACAGCAGAAGCTGGGATGCAGGCCATTGTTCTCAAACTCCTGTGTACCCAGTTGCTGCTGGGGACCCCGAGGACTTGGGAATGGGGGTCCACTGGCCTGCGGTGAGCCTGAGACAGGGCAGAATCTGGCTTAGTTTCAAGTGAGTGCCAAAGTAAGGAGTAGCTGGAAGAGAAGCCCTCTACAGGAGACTTAGGCACTGCTCTGTATGACGAAGCCCACTCCTGCCCACTCACCTACGCCCAAGTCCTTGACGGAGACAATCCTTGCTTGTCCAGACTGTTTTCTTCATGGCAGATGAGAATGCATATGTCTTACTCAGGGTGAACAAGAGATTAAATACCTTTTTCAGGAAGGAATGCCCAGGAAGGGAAGTTTATTGGCTAAACACCAGCTAGATACCTCATTAGCACGGAGAACTCTAGGTTCTCATGCTCCTGTGGTCAGGGCAGGAACCTGCTCGGGAGCTAGTTCTAGCTCCTGCACTTCTCAGTGATCAGATTTACCAGGGTTCTGAGCTTGCTTCAACCCTGCCAGTTCTTCTGTCTGGTGGCACAGTGCCACTTGCCCCACAGTGGGGTGTCCTGAAAGGCACTAGAAAGAGTGTCCCAGATGACAGCTGCTGAGAATGGACAAAGTATGTGGAATGCATCAGATACTGGTAAGCTTAACCAATCTATCTTGATGCACAATGAGTTCAAGGCCAGCATGGGTAGCTCAAAATAAAAACATCTAAAGAGTTTTGGAATCTAGTGTACTGGTAGAGAATCTGCCTAGAGAGGGCCCAAAGTTGAGCCTCAGGCCCATACACACAAAAATAATAATAATAATAATAATAATAATAATAATAACAACAACAACAACAACAACCTTAAAATGATGTGACAGGGTTGGTTGTCAACTTGATAGATAGATAGCTCTGAGGGAGTTTCTTGATGAGGTTAGTGCAGTATTATCTTGATTAGGTTCACTGAGGTGTGAAGCTCTACTCTGAAAGTAAAAGGCACCACTCCTTAGGCTGGGGTCCTAGACTGCATAAAAAAGAGTAAGGTCTCGAGTCCCAGCATTTGTCACTCTTACCTTCCTCACTGCAGATGTCATGTGACCAGACATCTCAAGTTCATGCTCCCTTGACTTTACTGCCAGGATGGACTATGCCCTCAAACTGTGAGCCAGAGCAAACCATTTGTGCTCCAAGTCAGAGTATTTTATCGAAGCAACAGGAAAATAACAAAGACAGATGGCAAACAGAGAACTTATTTAAGGATTCAGAAATGAATCAGATAAGGAAAGGGAATTGGATAAATGCTACAGTAGGTAAGGTAGGTAAGAGAGAGGGGAGTGGCTCAAAAGAACCCTCTTGCCCCTGCCATCAAGCCTTCCCTGCCTGCTGCCATGCCTTTCCTGCCACAATAGGCTTTATCCACTGTAGGCATAAATTTTTGGCACCCTACTTTTAATAATAAGAGTTCAGCCTCGGCTCTAAACACCCACCCAGTAGAGGTAGTGGAAGAGAAAAGTTATTAGGATATGGGGGAAGTGGACCTGTTCAGCAATAGTTCTTTAGGAACGAGCCCAATCTTCTTTCTCAGCAGTTCAGTCCTGTAGCAAACACCAAATACAACTCAGCAGCTGCAGATCAGTCTGCTAGGCAGATACCACACATGAACTGGCAGCTACAGTCTAGTCAGTCAGGCAGACACCAGGCACAAACCAGCAACTGTAGTGCAATCCTGAGGAAACCACCAAGCTTGACAAATGGCCTTAGGTGAGGCCACTAAAGTGGCAAGCTGCCACAGAAACTTGACAAGCTGTTCTTAGGTGAGTTTCTCTCAATGGTGGTGTTATGTAGCCAGGCAGTGGTGGTGCACTCCTTTAATCCCAGCACTTGGGAGGCAGAGGCAGGCGATTTCTGAGGCCAGACTGATCTACAGAGTGAGTTCCAGGACAGCCAGGACCACACAGAGAAACCCTGTCTCGAAAAACAAAACAAAACAAAACAAAAAACAAAAACAAAACAAAACAAAACAAAAAAGCTATGTAAGGCGAACCAACACATGTGTGTCCTTATGGAAAATGGCGAGGTAGAGCAAACCAAACCAATGTTCAGTGCTCGTCTCCCACTGTCTGTGGGGTCATATTTATTATACTCCTTCATCCTAGGTCCTTTCACATGTTTGCTATATCAAAACATCCTTTCACCCCAGTCTACTTCAGGAAACATTCTTTCACATGTTTATCTTAGCAATAATACATCCTTCACCTGTGTGCCCCCAACAAAACATCATTTGATATAACTAACTTTCCAAAGAAAGTAGAAGTTTCCACTTCAATCCACTTGCTCTAGGCAATGTCTGAAAGATCTGTAAGTCAAAGGCTCATTCCCCAGGGTGTTACTATTGAGAGGTGCTATGATCTCTAAGATCTAGGGCCTAGTGGGATGTTCTTAGGTCTTTGGGGATATGTCATAGTAGGACAGATCTCAAAAGAAGGCTGGGCTTTATCTTTGCTCCATTCTGAGATATAATCTCTTATCTACTACAAGTACACTCTCGGCATGACGAAGGTATCTTTAGAGCCTCTGCTAAGGCCATCTGAATCCCTGAGACTGCAAGCTTAATAAACCTGTTCTTTATAAAGCTAGCCACCCCTGACATTTCATTGGCATGACAGAAAGCTGAATAACACACCATTCATGGTATTGAGCAGAATGTTGTTTACAAACTGAGTTTCACTCTATTCATGAGACTTCAGAAAGAAATTATTTACTTAAGAATTTTTGCTAACTTATATGAGGAAAATAGTCTTCAAAGTCGTGTGCAGCTACATTTATGATAAACGATTCTGTACACAGCTAGAGTAAAGAATACAAATAACAAACCACGCATGAAAAGGATGGAGCAGTGGCCAGAGACCCAATGCCCTGATTCCCACCAAGCGTGTTTCGGAGAAAAATCATTTCATATAACTTTCCGTGTATAAAGCCTAAGCTGAAAAGTTTATCAGAGAAATCCTCATAGTCTGCTTTCAGTAGAGGTTTGCTCCCCAAAGATTTTCAAAATGAAGGACCTCCCATAAAGCTTATTAATAAAATCTTTTTCACTTGGGTTTTATCCAGAAGTCACTATGCATAGATATTTGTGTAAGGTGTTTGGACATGTAGAAACAAGGTTTGTCCTGCAGGATGTCAGAGCATGCACTTAGTGATGAGTTAGCAGAACTTCTTTTCCACTCTCTTGTTATGAATTCTTTTCATCTGGTACCAGGAAGTAACTTTTCCTATGTTTGTTTGCTTTTCTGAAGCAAGGTCTTCCTATGTAGTCAAGGCTTGTGATCCCCAGCCTCACCCTCCTATGTGCTCCATATATTGGGTTTACAGGGATGAGCTACCACACCTGCCAGAAAAGAAAGAAATATTTATAATGACAACTTAGGAAATAAAGTTATTGTGCATTTGTAGCTGGAAAAAAAAAAACAAGCATGGTAGAGGTCATAAGTGCTTAAGAAATTACAAATGTAGGTGTTTCACTCAGAATCTTCAACTCCATATTACAACATGGCCTCCATATGGTTAAGGTAAATTTTTTCACCTAGAAAATACGTAACATGGCGCTGGAGAGATGGCTCAGCGGGTAAGAGCACTGACTGCTCTTTCCCAGGTCCTGAGGTCAAATCCCAGCAACCACATGGTGGCTCACAACCACCTGTAATGAGATCTGACTCCCTCTTCTGGAGTGTCTGAAGACAGCTACAGAGTATTTACATATAATAATAAATAAATCTTTAAAAAGAAAATACATAACATATAGCATTCTTTCCCTCCCTTTCACTTTTTGATGTTTTAAAGGTTGCATAACAACTAATCGATGGTTTTCTAAAGGGCTGAGGGAGAGGAAGCACAGCCATGCTGTACAAATGATGCTTGCCAAGCATTGAATGGTTTGCTTGAACTGAAGAAGTAAGCACACAGACTTGCCTTAAGAGGAAGAGCTCCCTGTCTGTGAGTCCTGAGGAAGGTCAGTCTCAGATGACCTCAGATGGTGTACACAAGAAACTTCAGAGGCGCTACCTTCACAAAGAATGGCTATCTGGAAACCCATTGCTATCCAAGTGCTACATTTTTAGGTTCAATACGTATGAAGACAATGTTTTAGGGGCAAGCAAACAGAAACCACAAAGAAATACTATTTCATATCAACTGATGGCTACAAGCACAACCCAAAGATAGGGATAAGGGTATAATTCAGAGGTAAAGAGCTTGCCTAACACATATGAGACCCTGGATTCGATCACTAACAATAGAAAATGAAGGCTAGAACTTATAAACAAGTGCTGGTGAGAAGATGGAGAAGCTAGACCCTTCGTATCCGTCAGTGGGGACAGATAATGATGCAGATACCCTAGAAACAAAGGGTTTTCCTTAATCACTTCAGCACAGAAAGAGGCTTATGAAAGTGTAGCTCATGGAAAGAGCACTGCTCTAGCATGTGCCATACCAGAGGTCCATTTCCAAGATTGGGTAAAATTATTACACATACAATTACCGTATGACTAGTATTTCTTCTTCAAGGCATATACCCAGGAAAACTAAACTAAAATTCACACCAAAACATGTGTGCAAATGGTCATAGAATATGATTCATGTTATCAAAAGTGGAAATAAATCAAATACATACCAAATGATAACTACATAGACAAAATAAACATCCCGGCAATGGAATGTCATTCCACTCCAAAGTACTTCTACATCCTACAACACTGATAAAATTTGATCAGTGAAATGGCACAGTGGGTAAGGGCAGCTTTTGCCAAGCTCATAGGTTCATGTATTTGAAATACCTGATCCCCAGTGAGGAAGTATGCCATTGTGAATAGGTTTTAAGGGTTTGTAGCCTCCCTCGCTGCCTCTCTCTCTCTCCCTCTCCCTCCCTCCCTCTCTCTCTCTCTCTCTCTCTCTCTCTCTCTCTCTCTCTCTCTCTCTCTCTCTCTCTCCCCTGTGACAGAGAAATGTAATTATCTAGCTTCCTGCTCCTTCCATCTGCCTGCCTTTACCACCATGGTGGGCCATATCTCCTCTGGAACCATAAGCTACAGCAAATTCTCGTCTCCTCTAAGTTGCTTTTAGCCATGGTATTTATCACAGCAGCAGAAAAGTAACTGACAGAGCTGAGTGTGATTCCCAGACCCACATGATAGAAAGAACACAATTATTCCTGAAAGTTGTCCTCTGACCTACACACACACACACACACACACACACACACACACACACACACACACACACACAAATGTAAATGATAAGAGCCAAATAAATAGACCCATATATTTTATGATTATATGAACACAAAATTTTCACAATAGTCCATCCCGAAGACACAAAGGGTGAAGGGTAGCTGCCAGAAAACGATGAGAATGGGGGGATGAACAGTGAATGTTAAAGACATAAGGATTTCTTTTTGTTGTGAGAAAAATATGCTGGAATCAGATGGCATTTATGATAAATAATATTGATTGCCAATATAGACAGGAT
>JADRCC010575984.1:0-39252 GCA_019843855.1 Hylomyscus alleni
CTGTCAGAGCATCTCCGAATGCACAGAACCCATGACCCAACCTAGGGCTCAACAGAGTCATAAAAGCCTCATACCATCCCCAAGGTCTCAGATGAATTAACTTCCCTTAACTCTAGGGTGAACACAGTCCTATCTAGCCAAGTGAGGTGGATGTCATGAGCAACCACACTTATGCTCAGTTGCTGTAGTATTCTCTTCCCCTCATTTTCTTCCTTACAATTTAATTCTTCCCATGGGTTACACATTCTAGGATCCCAGGAGGAGCCTTAGCTTAGATCTAATTTGTAATTTTTTTTCATGATGTCTACCCCAGGAGTAAGAAATGGCAAGCTAGTGCCTCCCCCAACACTCCCCATTCAATTTACCTTCTAAATAGGCAGGACACAGGAATAATGCTACTCATGTTTTATTTTCTTTCTGATAAATATATATGTATTTCTTTTATTATATGTTTGTGTTTACCATGTGTGTGCCCATGCATTTTATGAGTGTGAGGCTCACAGGGTCAGGAAAGGGCATTAGATCTCATGGATCTAGACAAGTTACAGGGGCTTGTGAGGTGCTATGTGGGTGCTGGTAAACAAACCCGGGTCATATGCAAGAGAAAGAAGTGTTCTTAACCAGCCAATCTCTCTATCCCTGACAAATGATTTTGTTTCCCTATAATTCTTCCCTATGTGAACAAGAAATTTCTGGGAAGAAAGCTCAAATTCAGTTGTATGTCACCCACAAGAAGGCAATGTAGCTTCCTGACAATTTAGTTCCAAACATGCTGCTTCCAGATACTGAAATGTAGTATCTGCTATCCATATTTAAAAAAACTCCATTCTCCTTTGACAGAGTGCATTCATCCAAGAGATATTCCAACTTCACATAATGTATAGGAATACATAGAACGTATAGGGTCACTGCTTCAGTAGAATTTCCTCCGTATATATTTCCAAGCAGACACCGTAGCCTAAGGTTCACGTCTGTATTGGTTTGCTCTCTGTTCCTGTGATAAACATTACCCAAAGCATCCTGGGGAATAAAGGGTTTCTTTAATCTATAGTTCAATGTGGAAGACATTCAGGTTAGGAACTCAAGTCAGGAATGGGGAGACAGGATCTGAAACAAAGAGCATGGAGGCGTGATGCTCACTGGCCTGCTTCCTTTTGCCACACAGGATCACCTTCCCTGAGGATGCATTGCCAACAGTAGCCTGGGAGTTCCCACATCAAATATTAATCAAGAGCTAATCCTGTAATACTGCCTGACCTGTGATGGAGGCATTTTCTCAACTGAAGTTTCCTCTTCCCAGATTACTGTAGCTTGTGTCAAGTAGATAAAAAACAAACACATAAACCCGATATAATGACATAACACCAGTAGCAGAGGTAACCCAATTGCTACTACCACATGAAGGCAAGTGACCCCATGAAGGTTTGCATGAGAAGGTCTTCCATTGCCTGGTATTTGAATACTTGATCCCAAGTTGGAGGTGCTGTTTAGTGAGGAAGTGTGCCACCAGGAGTGGTCTTTAAGGCCCCAAAGCCTCTCACAAATTTCAGTTCCCTCCCTGCTTCCTTCCTCCTGGGAATTTGAAGATGTGAGCTTGCAGCTTGCTGCTCAGGCCGCCATGAATGAGAATGACGGTGACAGATTCTTATCGCTCTCAAATTATAAACCCAAATATTTCCTTCTTTAAGTTGATTGTGACACTTAATTACAGCAATAGAAAAGCAATTAATACATGATACAGGGAAAAGATAGCCATGCTGAGATCAACCTCATGAATATTCCTTCCTTCCTCATATGGCTTAGCTGGAGTTGTATGTCTTAGGATTAGTTGCAGGGATATGGCTTTTCTTGGGGGGAATGTGAGTTAAGTCTTTTGACCACAGATAGGTCACCAATGACAGACCAAGCTAGCATGATGAAAGGAGGAATTTAACTGAGGTGATTTCAGGAGCGTGGGGAGGGGATGTCTTACTAAAGCATTGTCAACTTGTGGGCAAATACAACATTGAACCAGAACCTTACCCCACCATCAACTGTTAGGCACTTGCTTGCTTGTTCTCAAGAAAGGGAAGGGCCTAGTGAAGCTACTGTACTGGCTGGTTTTGTGTGTCAACTTGACACAAGCTGGAGTTATCACAGAGAAAGGAGCCTCTCTTAAGGAAACGCCTCCATGAGATCCAGCTGTAAGACATTTTCTCAATTAGTGATCAAGGATGGGAGGACCCATTGTGGATGGTGCCATCCCTGGACTGGTGTTTCCTGGGTTCTACAAGAAAGCAAGCTGAGCAAGCCAGGGGAAACAACCCAGTAAGCAGCTCCACTCCATGGCTTCTTCATCAACTCCTGTTTCCAAGTTCTTAACCTCTGTGAGTTTCTGTCCTGAGTTCCTTTGGTGATGAACAGCAATGTGGAAGTGCAAGGCTGAACAAACCCTTTCCTCCCCAATTTGCTTCTTGGTGATGATGTTTTATGCAGGAATAGAAACCCTGACTAAGACATCTCCCTATGAGCCTTTACATGACGGAGCATTAGTAGGTTTAATATTGTGAGGATCATGTGCAGGTAATCACAGCTCTTCTGATTTCAGAACAGCAAGCACCACTCCAAATGCTCGGAGAACAGAGTGCCACAATCATCAGGTCAGGGCTTAAAAACAAAACAAAACAAAACAAAAGCAAAGCAAAAGTGGCACACAGTGACAAGATGAAACCTCTAACATACAAAATCAACTTCTTAAACATGCATTGTAACAAAATAAGTGAGATAAAGATGAATAAAAGAAAACAGGAGACCAAAAGAAAAAATAAACAAGTGTATAATAAAAGACTTTAGCATATCTCTGTAGACAATTAGTAGTTCAACTAAGAAGAGGTTCGGTAGAGAATAAGGAACAGGACTGCAAATCCATTCCATGTACTCTTGTGTATAAACAACTCCATACAATAAGAGAATTATTGCTCTCAGGGAACACAGAAAATACAGAGGATGAGTCAAATTTTGACCCATATGGTACATGTTACCTTTGAAAAATCATCAACCAATATATTTTAGCTCTCTGTAATTAAGATAACTTTAAATACTAGAAAATGGAGAAATAAAAAGTTCTCTTACTTAGGGTTCTATTGCTGAGATGACTCACTGTGACCAGAAACTTAAGTTGCAAATGAAAGGGTTTATTTGGCTCACACTTCCACATTGCTGTTCATCAGGGAAAGTCAGGACAGAAACTGAAACAAGGCAGGAACCTGGAGGCAGGAGCTGATACAGAGGCCATGGAGGGGTGTTACTTTCTGGCTTGTTCCTCATGATTTGTTCATCCTGTTTTCCTATAGAATCCAGAACCACTAGCCCAGGGATAGCCCCACCCACAAGCGGCTTGGCTCACCCCAATCAATCATTACTTAAGAGGAAGTCCTGTAGCCTTGTGTACAGTCCAATATTATGGTGGCATTTTCTCAATTGAGGTTCCTTCCTCTCTGATGACTTTAGTTTGTGTCAAGTTGACATAAAACTAGTCAGGACAACAGTACTCTCTTATATAATACTCATATCCAAAATGCCTCACTTGAATTTTAAAATAATTTGAGACACACGAAAATAAAGAATACAACTTATCAAATATTGGCAATATAGTAAAAATCAATGTTTAGAAGTTCACAGTATCAATTCAAGTATTAACAAAAACAAATATTTGAACAACAGCCTAACTTTCCATATTAGGTAATACAATTAATTAGTTATATTAGCCTAAAGAAAGTAGGACAAGGGGAATTTTGGCAGAAACATTTTGCCTTAAAACTTCCAATTCATAATGATTGTAAAAGTAGTATAAGTCAAATGTCTGGGAAACTCTGTGTTTCATGATCGAATATCTATAAATATAAATCTGAAAGTAGATTCCATATGGAAGAAAAACAATACCTGTAATTATGATGCTTAATCTTCATTGTCAACATGTCTAGACTTAGAACCACCATGAGAATACATCTCCCTGTGTATCTATGTAGGAGTTTCCAGAAAGAGTCAACTAGGAAGGGAAAGACAACCCTGAGTGTGGATGACATTATCCAGTGGGGATCCTGAGTTGAATGAAAGGGAAAAGTAATGACAACAACAGCACTCACCTTGTGCTGCTTCTGAACGCATGTGTGACCAGCCACCTCAAGCCAACATGGCTTTTCTGCTCTGAAGTACACCCTCCAATTGCAAGACAAAATAAACCCCTAATGACCTGTCTTGGTTAAGGTTACTATGGCTGCAATGAAACACCTTGACCAAAGCAACCCATAAAGGAAAGGGTTTACTTGGCTTACACTTCTATATCACTGTTCATCATCAAAGGTAGTCAGGACAGGAACTCAAACAGGGCAAGAAACTGGATATAGGAGCTGATGCAGAGGCTGCTGTTTACTGGCTCATTACCCAAGGCTTGCTCAGGCTGCTTTCTTATAGAACCCAGACCACCAGCACAAGGATAGCTCCTCCCACAACAGGATGGGCCCTCCCTTATCAATCACTAATTAAGAAAGTACTATACAGCTATATGCTATGAAAGTGTTTTTTGCAATTGAGGTTCCCTCCTCTCAGATAATTCTAACTTATGTCAAGTTGACATAAAACTAGCGAGTATACTCTGTTAATTACTTTCCTGAGATATTTGTCATAGCAATGAGAAAAGAAATGAATACAGCAAGGCTTTCAATCCTGATGTCTTTTTCAAAAAGGTGTGTCCATTGTGAACATCTTTCTCCAACTTAAATTTTAGCATTTATGTAATCTTGAAAAGATTTGTCAAGTCTACACATTGGAAAACTCCAAAGAGTTAGGATGTCAAATCCACTAACTTCACTTGTATGTTCTATGTCATACATTTAAAGAATCATTTATTTATATATAATGGCAAGCTGTTTCTAAAATTTATACAAAATTTCGAAAGAATAAAAACAATGAGTTATTTCTGAAAAAGAATTCCAAGATTAGCATTCATAGTCTTTAAGTTTAAGAAAGCCATAAAATCATGACTCAGTAGTCTTTGTGGATAGAATATACTCAAAGGACAATTTAATAGGATAAAGAACCATGAATACTTCCCAATCAAATATCTTTTTAAAGGACAGAGTAATTTAATGAAAAAAATTATAGCAGACAATTCTGAAGTTCACACACATACAAAAAAATGAAACTCAACGTAATCTTTACACCTTAATTAAAAATGGAAACTATAAAGTGAAGGAACACAGAAAAACTTGAAAGAAATATGAGACAATTTGCATAATGTTTGAATTTTGATGTTTTAATCATAACAATAAAAACACAATCTGTAAATTTTCAATTTAATGCTGTAAATATTAAAGGCTTCTTTTCTATGATACTCTTTAATATTCAAGTAAAAGGGTAAACTATAATGGGCAAAATATTAATAAGTCTTTTATGGAGTAAAGTATATATATCTTTAATCCATGAAGAAATTTTAGACTCAATATATTAGATTTAGCTTTAAAAAAATGAGAAAAAAAATCTGAAGAAAATGAAGGAAAAATGTTACTTAATGCAAAAGTACAGTGAGATATTCTAATGCATTTAGTACTATAGTCAAAATAATAAGTAAAACTGATTATAGACAAGGCTGTTATACAGTCATGTTATATTAGCTTTCTGGGGGTTTCCATAGCAATTTATGACAAAAGCAAACAGCTTAAGTAAGAGAACTTTACACTACTGTTTCAGAAGTCAGAAGACCAAAATTCAACAGGTATTTAATGTTGGCTTCTCCTGAGAATAGGCAGGAAAGAACTGCGACAGGTCTTCCTTGTGCATTATAGTTGCTTTCTCCAGAATTGTTTGGGCCTCATCTTTCCTCTGTAATCTTCCTGCCCTTGTTAATCCTTTGTAAAAAGATCTGTACTCACTTGTAAGTGGATAAGCCAAAAAGAAGCTCTGAATACCCAAGATACAACTCACAGACCATATGAAACCCAAGAAGAAAGAATATCACACCAAAGTGTGGATACTACAGTGCTACTCAGTAGGGGGAAGAGAATAATCTCTTGGAAGCAGAGGGAAAGAGGGATCTGGGAGGGAGAGAGGAGGGAGAAGGAAAAGGGGGGGGCAATTGAGATATGAGAGGAGATAGGGGAGAAGTACACAGGGTCAGGAACTTGAAAGTAGGCTGTAGCAGTGGGGGAGGGGGAATGGGGAGAAGCCACTAGAAAGTCCCAGATGCCAGGGACCCAAGAGGTTCCCAGGACCCAACAAGGAGGACTTTAGCTGAAATACCCAACAAAGGGGAGATAGAACCTTGACCCTGTGAAGGTTCTATGCCCCAGTGTAGGGGAATGTCAGGACTGATAAGTGGGAGAGGGTGGGGTGGCAGGCATGGGGAGGGGGGAGGTAACAGGGTTTGTTCTTGTTGCTTTTGTTTGTTCATTAAAAAGAAAAAAAAAGGAAAAAAAAGAACCTGTAGAGTTCATATCCAGTGGATACTTAGCATTATAACTTAAACATAGGAATTTGCAAGAGGGTGGAGAATCAACCAACCACCGATACTGAAGGCCTTAATGTTTAATGAGAATTGGAGAGATGTAGAATTAAGTAATCAGTGGAAAGGATTTTATTTCCTCTTCCTAAAAATCACCAGAACTACTTAACCCACAATGCTATTTCAGAAGTCTATGCACAGGGTTCAAGAACTTTCAGGACAAATTGATTCACTTAAGAACAATGAAATGTTTATATTTGTTCTTTTGTTATTGGATGACCAGCAGTACAAGGAACAGCTGACTTAGAAGGCAAGAAGCAAGTTCTTTCAGTTAAAAGTACTTTTATTGGTCCAAGTGTGCATCACTGGAACTCCACATTGCCCTTAGGCTGAGGCTTAATCCCCTGCCCCCTCTCTCTGTCTTATACACACACACACACACACACACTTCTCTCTCACACACATATTAAATAAACTAAATTTTTACATAATATATCTGAAAGAATATATATGGATATATACATATATGTATATGTATACATATTGCCATCATAATATGGTAAATATACAAAAGTACAAGAACATAGACAAGGTTGAAGGAAATAGGTTTGTTGCTGACCTCAAATGTGCTAAATTCTAAAAATATACAATAAACTAATGGACTTAGTATGAATAATTAACTCACAAGCTGGGTCAGTTCTGTACAAATGTATACTTTTAAAAAAGCTAAGTATGATCAAGTGAATGCTTGTTGTTTAAGATTTTGAGAGACACCCCCCCCACACACACACACAGCTTAATGTGGATGACAAATGGCTCTAACTGAGTTACACCTATGTGACACATTCTCATTGGGGCAAAAACAGAAGAAAAATGAATTGAACTAAGTAACTTCGAAAGACTGTAATTTGACCTGATATTTAGGGCATAAAAACAAAATAGAACTGTCAACAGATGCTGCCTGCTCTTGCTAAATTTGTTTCTTTGAGGGTACAATCTTGGAACTTGGAACGAATGTTCATAATATAATTTGGATGGTGAGAACCAGTTTTCTTTTTAACACAAAAAGACCAGAAGCCTAGTGTGATATCCACAGCTTACCATGACAGAGATGTAAAGTGTAAAAAGATGAAAGGAATCCTCCAGGACTGTGGACTACACATAGCGGGTTAAAGTTTACTCTCAGAAGATAAGAGAGCTAGCAGGGCCTACTCTCTGTGCTGCTCTAGTACTATTGTGGGCAGCTACAACTGCTTTAACCTTCATAGTATCTCAGTCAGCCCATAGAAGTGTTTCCCTAGAGGCTTCCTGTTGACTACCAGACCTAGAGCCATCTTCTCTCTACAATGACATTTTAACTTCCTGAATGCCATAGAAGATGGGTTTGAAGTTAAGCCACATAAGCAGCAACAGCATCAGCCTAGCTTTTCTCCTTCTTCTTCTTCTTCTTCTTCTTCTTCTTCTTCTTCTTCTTCCTCATTTTCCTCTTCTTCTTCCTCATTTTCCTCTTCTTCTTCTTCCTCATTTTCCTCTTCTTCCTCTTTCTCTCCTTCCTCCTCCTCCTCCTCTTCTTCTACATTATTTTTCATGGATGACAAGTACTGTAAGGTTCATCTATGTAGGTTTGAAGCAAGTTTCTTTAGGTGAAAATAGTTTTCTACTCTCCAAGAATGCACCAAGTGCCCTCCACATTGCCCTTAGCTTGAGTTTGACTCTGCCTCTTCCATTGACTAAAGGACTTGCTCAGAAGCTTGTAAACAGAGAGAAAGATTTCAGGGCCACTTCACCAGGCTTATTTATTTTTGTTAAGGAACAAAAAGGCAGAATAGGCAAGATACTGAATTAGAGTCAGAGACTGAGTATTAATTTATAGAATTGAATGTAGACATTACAGAAGTAATTACAGATATAATCTCTATATAGATCTCTTTCTCCGTGTGTGTGTGTGTGTGTGTCCTAGTGAATTATACATATACCATTTCCTAACTGCATGCTGTGAGAGAGTATAAACATTAACACTTCTACCAATTATAAAAATGCCATGTTAGTTTGCTAATTCCATACTTAATAAATGAATGAATAGATAGATAATAGATAGATAGACAGACAGGTAGATAAATAAATAAATCATTCTGTGGATTCCAGTAGAAATGGCTAAATCTAGGTTTGGTATAGTATAATCATATATATACAGAATGATTTATTTATTTATCTACCTGTCTGTCTATCTATCTATTATTAAGTATGGTATTAGCAAACTAACATGGCATTTTTATAATTGGTGGAAATATATATATATATATATATATATATATATATATATGACAAAACATAATAGCACACATTCACAGATACCTTCATAAGAAATATGGGAAATATACAAATGTGTAAGAACATAGACAAGGTAGGAAGAAAGAGTTTTGTTGCTGAACACAAATAAGCTAATTAATAACCCTATAGAATAAACTAATAACTTCCACATAAATGACTAACACCTCCTGGATTAGTTCCATATAAATATATACTTCAAAATAAAAAACTAAGTGTGCTCACATGAAGGCTTCTTCAAGATGTTGGGAGACCCCTAGCTTAATGTAGATGACAAATGGCTCTAACTGACTTACATATATGTGGTACATCCCCATTGGAATAAAATGGCAGGAAAATGAACTGAACTGAGCAACTTTGAAAAACTGTGTTTTGACGTGAAATAGTTCAATGACCAAGGCTCAAATACTTTGAAGGACATACTATGGAATGGTGCCATTGGAATAGACCCTACCCACAAAGGAAGTAACCAAAGAACTCATGGTGGTATAATGTCTGAATTCAATTGGAGATTAATGTTTCTTATCAGAGAAGCCCAGGTGCCAAATTATACAAATGGATGAATGATAAGAAACAACAAACCTCTACCAGCACATGAGTGCACACACTGAGGAGAGAATTAAATTTAGAGAGAGAACTTTAAGGCATTTTCCATAGCCTTAAAACTGTTCATCTTGTATTTGCCAATGATGATGCTCATTAGAATTCAAACTTTAAAGCCCCTCCTCAGGAAGGAGAAGTCACTGTCAGAAGAGAGGCTTGGACTTGGTGACAGGCTTTTAACAAATACAATGTGGAAAGAGAAAAATGAGTAAGTTTATACTGAGGAAACAAACAGGCATTTTCTCAGCCACCTGAGCAAAGTTAATGTTCCTAATGAAAATCCATACTGCTTTTGTACACCCTGATACATTATGAGAAATGTATAGCAAACTTCCCCATAACACTGAAGAGCAGGGTTTACCCACAGGTACATTTTCTATATGTGTTATCATATTGGGTAGATGTCACAGATACTTACATTGTATATTTGATTTTAAAGTTCTTTGAGTCATTTATCATATGTATAAAAAAGGAAAAACACATGCAACTGTCCTCTCCTTGTTCACACACACTGATGAGCACATCCAGACATGCCATAGCCCCAAGAAGCAGAACATTAGCAGGACCTCAGGAGCCTCCCTGTGGAACCAGCACATACCACACACCCAACAAATTATCAAGTGTTTATCAATCAATAACTTTGTCTAACCTCAACTCCATATGAAATAAAATCATAGAATAAATTTGTATTGTACAACATTATCAAGTTTTATTTATGTTGGAAAATGATAAAGATGTACCCATTTAGAGAAATTCTGTCTCTATATCAATAAGTTATAGTTATTAGGTGAATTTAATGGTTATTAAATCATCACTCATGGGTATAAACAAAAAACAGATAACATGCACAATGAGAGTAGTTAGTAGTTAGTGATTTCACAGGAAATGGGAAAGTATTCCCATGTACAATCCAGAATAGACAATAAAGCCTATATGTAGAAAATTATGCAAAGTCATATCTAGAAAGTGTATCTCTTTAATACACAGAAATACTCAAGGTCATTCTCATATAATCTGTTAATATTATTCTAATAAAGACAGATTCTTTTGCTGCTAGACGAGATAATCAATTTTATCTTAAGAAGGTTACCCCTATCAGATGACAAAATACAGCCTAACTTTCTAAAATTAAAACACACAGACTTGGCACATGGCTAAGGAGACAGATTAACAGATGAAGAATTCAAAGTTAATCTCCAATATGATAGATATGTACCCATCTTGTATGCATGAAAATAATTTTTAATTATTATTAAAATTAGCTATGAAAATTGCTGGTTGAAATGATATTAAACTACATGGAAAGAAAAAATAGTGACATCAGCGTTTTTTTAATTGCTGTAAACACAATAAATTCTAAGTGGGTCCAAAAAAATATATTGACAAAGATATGGAAAGAATATATACAGATTCTTTATATTAAAAATAGGAATAGGCTGGAGAAATTTAAATATTTATCAAGTTGAATCATTGAGTCTGTTATGGAACAACCAAATAATGGATTCTAGAATGCTCTAAAAATATCTGTGATGAGTATTAGTAAGGGGTGTTATTGAGCAATCTTTAAGCTACACAAGAAAGTATAAAATAATGTTAAGAAAAATATCTACAGTATAATAGCATTTATGTAAGAAAATGGACACATAAATAGATAATAGATTATAGGCACAAAGATGATAAGGATAAGACGCATAATTATATTTTCAAAAAATAAAGTTGGGAACAATGAAAACATTTTAAAGTAATTACTTGTAAAGAAATGAATGCTCTTAGAAGACTACTCTGAACTGTTTTACAAAGATTTGACTTTGGAATCATGCAAATACTTAGCTATAAAAGAAATTTTAGTTATAAAATCCTCCTAAAAGTAAAGCAAATGAATATAAATGAGCTTTCAATCAGTGTCATATACATCAGAGAGGAACTGTGCCAAGGAAGTTTCAAAAGTAGTTATTAACTATACACCTCTCATATCATAGGCACTGAATAAGATATCTCACAAGGAATACGAAGCTTTCCTTGCTGTAATTTTTTTTATAATGGTGCTAGTCCATTGTTTTATTATTATAACCAAGTTCCTGAGGTAGGATAACTTATACAGAAAGACAGCTTATTAATTAACATAATAAAGAAGGGGCTGGAAGTCTAAACAACACAGGACCTACTCAGTTCAGACAGGGATTCAACACATGGCAAGCCTGTGAAAGCAAACAGTCTTACGCCTTCAATAGGATTTCGTAGAAACTGAGGGAGACAGTAATTAGCAAATATCCTGGAAAAACCAAAGGATCTATTCTTAAGCTCCACCCCTTAAAGATCCACACACTGTTCCAACACTGCATATCCAGGGACCCTGCTGCTCTCAATATATGAACCTGGAGGACAAACTATCTCAAACACAAAGTAGTGCTAGAGTCCTAGATATTCCAAGAATACATGCTTGATAAAAATAAAGCAAAGAATTAAGTAGTATTAGAAGATTGGAGAGGTAGCTCAGATGAAGAGCACGGGATACTCTTCTCCTTTTTTTTTTTTTTTTTTTAGCTTTTAAAATAAGATTTTAGCTTTATTGGAATATGTGTGTTTATGTGTGTCTATGTATATGCATGTGCCCCTGGAGGGCAGAACGGGGTCTTGGTTTCCAGGGACCTGTAGATAGACAGTCCTGCTTAGACCTCTTGGCCCTAGGTTCCCAGTTCCCAGGGGAAAAAAAAATGGAAATCTGTAGTTGTTCATCATTTAACTTAAAATAGATAAAATATGAAAAATAATAGAACATTCTTTAAGGGGATATTTTGGATGTCTTAGATATGATACCAAAGCATCAAGAACAAAAGAGAAAAAAGCAGTAAACTGAATTATCCTAATTAAAAGCTTAGATTCTCTGGGAAGCCACACATCAAGCTGGCCAGTAAAGCAACCTGGAACTCCAGCAAGCATTCATGGAGAACAAGGATACTCTTCTAAAGAAGTTATGTTCAATTCCCTGAACCCACATATGGCTCACAACACTTGTGACTATAGTCTTTGCTGATGCAATCCTCTCTTCTGACCTCCAGGGTCACCATCGTATGTGTGGTACTCAGATGCACATGCAGGCAAAATACTCATTCCATAAAATAAAAATTAACTATCTAATCCTGATCATAATACCTCCAGACTGGTGAGAAAGGGCCCTTCATGGACGAATGAAAGATACAGTTATTGGATGGAGGAGGATGAAGAGGAATAAGTTTGACTTGGATCTGGAAGTTTGAACACCATTATTATCTCAATTCTGACCATAGTTTAAACATTAGAAACAAAGACCAAACTCCTTAGAGCAACATTGAAAGGAAAACACTGATCCTTGTAGTATTCTAGTAGAGAAATATTCCCCGTGGGCACAAGTATTTGTAGGTGATGTTTGGAGAAGTTTTGGGTCTTTCAGGACATGGAGTTTTGCTGGAAGAAATAGTACATAGGGATCAGGTAATGCAAGTTTAGGTCTCGGCCTCTTCCTGAACAGTTTCCTGAGTGGTGCGATGTGACCATCCAGCTTCCTGCTCTGACTTGCTACTATCATGGAAACATGATCCAATAAACTCTTCCCTCTAGAATTTGCTTATACTCATAGTATTTCTTTTTATTGTGACAACAAAAAGAATCCAACAAAGTTGTTACAACCAGATAGTGCAGCATTGCTCTGAATAATACGAATGTTGTGTTGTTATTTAGAGGAATGTAGAAAACCTCACAACTTTGGATTAGAAAGTTGGATGATGTAAGCCAAGCTTAACTCACCAACTCAAAAGGTTTCAGAGTGGAACAAGACTAAAATAGTAAGTGGGTTAGAGGGTATCTCTGTGATGTTTTTGGCAAAATTCTGTTTCCTAATCATGTTTGGGGGATTTTTTTGACACTAAAATAAAAAGTAGTAGACATTTTTTTTTAAACATCAGAAGTTACAAGACAACTGGACTGTCTGTAGAATTGTTATTACTGATAACTCTTGTACTGGAGAGGGCATGTGATATACAAAAAATATAAATGTACAGTTTGTGGAGAAAAATGCACTAGAAAGATTCACATTACAGCCAAGGCAACTGCTGAAAGAGACACCATAATTTTTCTGTTGATTAAAATCACTGAAGAGAAGCCTATTCTTTATTGAGAAAACCTGGACCTGGAGAACAAGGGCACACCAGATAATCCTACAATTTATAAAAGAGAGCCAGAGGAGTTGGTTACCCCTCAGAAGAAATTGTTCCAACCTCTGAAAGATGCAGCAAATGTAATTCAAGAGGTCCTTCCCAAGATGGCAGCCAAAGTTGGCAGTGGGGTCCTCAGGATTCAGAAGCACAAAGATCGTGAAAGTGAGGGGGTCATAGATTCTTCCTCCAGAGTTTCAGAGCAATGAGGCCAAGCAATACTTAGCTATGGGGTCATGAGGGATCATTGCATGAATCTGTGAAAATGAATCTTGAGTCCAGCAAATATCCCAAGACATTAGAGATACCAGAGCTATAAGATGCCTGCAAAGCACAAAAAGCTCCTTAGAGAAACACTGAAACCATCCCAAGAGAGATATTTTTGTTGCAGCCAGCAAACTGAATGAGTGAGGCCTTTGGAGTGAAAGTCCCAGACCCTTAACATGGAGCTAAAGGATTTGCACTTTGCCTTACAGATGCTTAGTCTCACTTTAGACCTGTAATGATTTTTTCACTGTGTCCCCATTTTTGGAATAGGAATGCCTGTTTTGTGCTATTATGTCGAAGAATTATAAAATGTGACTTTACAGGAGTCACAACTGTGAAACTGCCTTGAGTATTAGAGACTGTAGACTGTGATTTTAAAAAAGCTTTGAGCCTGTTAAAGGTGATATGAACTTTTAAAGTTGAAAGAATTGCACTTTGTAGCATGAGATGGCCATGGGACTGTCAGGTCCAAGAGACCCAAGTGGTGGTTTGAATAAGAAACTTGTCCCATATGCTCAAGTCTCCAGCTGATGGTGCTTTTGGTGGGGCTTATGGAACATTTAGGGCAAGGACCCTTCCGAGAAGAAATGGGTCATTGAGGGCAATCTAATGCCTTTCCTCATGTTTTGCTCAGTATCTTGGCTTCTCGTATGATGGAATACAGTCAGTCAGCTTTCTGCTTCTGGTCCCCCTACTTCTTTGCCTTCCTCAAGAATAAGGATTCCTAGTTTCAAACTGTAAGTCAAAATGAATCATTCTATAAGTTGCTTTTGGCCATAGTATTTTTACCATAGCCATAAAAGTAACTAATAGAGCCAGAGAGCAAATTTCTCATTTATAATTGAAGATATAAAGGAAGGAAACAAATCACATTTCCCACCATACATAAAAAGTAGTATTGACAAATTCATAGAAGATAGAGAAATAGTTTTTGCTGAGTTTTTCTGAATAATTAATAGGTGAATAATGAACAGTAGGATTAGACTGAAAATAACCCCAATGATATAACTTCACACTGATCATTAATGATTGATAGCTTCACAAAAGAGAGAAAAAAATCAGGCATAATGTGTCTTCTGATAGGGAAAATCAATACCTTCCAGGTTAGTTCTCATAAAACTGGGACATGAAGCAGCAATTGAAGAAACCTCTTTCCAATGAAAGCAAATTTCAATAAACATAGAAATCTGTATCCTCCAGCCACATCATGAAGAAGCCACTTAGATAGAATCATGTGGAAATCAACTCTGGTGATTATTTATGTTTTTGTTAGTTGGGTAGTTTTTATAAAAATTACACTGCAAATGAAGTAAAAAATTGAAATATAACTTTAAATAATCCCCAAAATAACAGTAATATCGAAATACTTGAAAAATTGATAAGCATATCAGCCTGTTAAATATATGAAGGAATTATGCCATAATTAGGAATGTCACACCTTGATTCTACATGCAATACTGTTTAATGCTTCAAAAGTATTCTCCCACAGTTTACATTGGAATATTTTATAGGAAACAGGATACTATTGTCGTATTTTCTTTAAGCCATAGGAAGGAAGGCAATGATGAGAAGTAAGGAGGGAATATCCAGATGAAGAATTTTAATGTTGGTGATGATAAATAAAGTCTCCTTGCATCTTTTTTTTTTTAACTTTTGACACACTTAAAATTTTTCTGCTGCAAATTTATAAATGAAACATAAAAATATATAACTAGAGTGGGTTAGTTATTAAGAATAGTAGGTTCCTATGAAAACAAAATAACTCTTCTGAATTGTTACTTTACTTAGGTATCATACAGAAAGGAGAACACGCTATCAGCTTTATACTCCTTAAAGGCAGAGAGAGAAAGTTCAGGAGGAAGTAGAGGACGAATGTACGGAAGGAGGCACTGATGTTTGGGCTGATCACAGGTAATGGACACAAAGGAGACTCACCTGGAACCTGGGAACTTTCAAGTGAGAAATCATTCCCATCCACTTTGTCTGTGGGTCATTTTATTAGTTAATGATTGACATAGGAGGATTTGTCCCCTGTGGGCACCCATCTCTGGGTTGGTGGAGCTGAGACTGAGTCATGGAGAGACAAGCACAAGTAGCACTCCTCCATGATCTCTTCTTCAGCTGGTAGGTGACTCAGAGGAAACCATGTTTCCCAGATAAAACAGGGCTGATGTACCTATGAACTCAGAGCAAATGTATCACATTTGCAAGGCTGCACAAGATCAAGCCAGACAAAAAAATCCCAGCTTGGAGCATGGCAGGGTGGATATGAAATCCTACCACTAGCTGAGGAGTTACTTGGGATTTCATTGGTGCTAAGAGAGTAAAAGTTTTTAAATGGTGTTAACACTTGTTATATTCAAGACACTGTAGGACAGAGCCTGTACGCAGGAATTGTCAGTCAACACAGCAACACATACTGGACTCAGAGGGGGAGGGAGGGAGGAAGGAAGGGAGGGAGGGAGGAAGGGAGGGAGGGAGGGAGGAAGGGAGGGAGGGAGGGAGGGAGGGAGGGAGGATGTTGTACAAAATACTCAAGGAATTAATAAAAAGTAATTGTAAAGAGTTTTTTAGAAAAAGAAGAGTTCCAGGCAGTCTCCTATGAAACAATATCTCCTAGAATATGGCTGCAGAAAAAAAAGACTGGAAAATGTCAGTATCATTGGCCATGTTAAAGTAGAAGGGGGAATTTAATAGTGTCTTAATCCTTTTTAAAGAACCACAGGCAAGTAACGACTGACCACTGTGAGAAGGGTTAGCCTCTCCCAAAGATGAGCCCGTATTGATTGCTCAGTGCAGCCTGTTCAGCCCTTAAGCCGCATACATACAAGCAACTAACTTGTTTGTGTCAATATATATATTAGCACACATGCAGACAGACTTATATGTATGTAACTGCAATGATCCAAAGCTATCAACTAGAGAGTGTGGGACTATGGGGGAGGATGGAGGGAGGGCAGCTGAAAGAGGCTAAAAGGATGAAAGAGAAAGAGAAAGTGATATAATTTTCTGATAATCAAAAACATCGAAATTATAAATCAAATGCCAAAAAAGACTTAATTAAGACCGAATGTAAAAATACTAAAGGGAGAGAATGAAAAAGAAAGTGAGAGTGAGGGGAGGGCTATTTAGAAATTCTAAACTGACTGTCTTTTGTTTCTCTCTCTCTCTCCCTCTCTCTGCATGAGATCATCCACCAGCTTACACCATATTGTTTTCTGATGTAGCATACAAAATGGCTGAAGCCAAGTCTCTACTACCTAGGCAAAGTCTCTCCTTAGGGAAACATATAAAGCTCAGTAACAGCTAGGGTTTTTTATAATTATAATTTTTACTGTTTAAACAACAAAGTAGCCATTGGACATTTTTGTAACCTCCTTAGTTAGCTAACTTACAATATCCCTGTCCTGGTGGTAAAATGAAACTAGCAATATCCAGTAGCTCAGGTTGAAGAAAAAAATTTGAGATTTTTCAAATAAAGACATTTTACGAGTATCTTTCTACTCTCTTTGCACAAATTATTCATTTAGACATCTTTGGAATCAGACTTCTAAGTGCTGTTAGGTCTCACGAAGTACAAAGGGTAGATAGTCTGCTGGACTCTGACTTCATCACGTAAGCCGCCAGGCTGCTCATGCCATTCCATTAGCTGAGCTCTTTACTACAGTGCTCTTAGACATATTAACTGTGTGTTTTCTCATGTTTGTAGAAAACTCTAAAAGGGGGGAAATTTTTGCATATCTGCAAATGCTCCAATTATCCCCCCTTTTTGTCAGTAATATTTTAGAGATGACTGGAAGTCTTAATGACTTTAGATGACTTTTGTTAACAACACCCCAAATTAAGTTTGGATCACTTCCCAGGTGCAAACATTATCGGTTCAAGTGCTGTGAATAAAGGTTAATTTGGAATGACTGACAAAGACTGTAAAAGTTTCTTCTATCTTATTTTTAATTTTTGTGTGACTGGGAGTGACTACTATGCATAATCACAAAAGTTTCCAAATGCATTTTCTATTCATATTTCTTTTTGCTCTTCATAATTACCCATAATGCCCATTCTTCCCTTTTATGATGATACCCTAAAATGATGATGAAATGTGGGCATTCAGGTGCTGTTAGCCATAAATCAACACTTTGGGGGCTCAATGGCTTTCCATTTATCTCTGAGATGCAGCGTTTGAGGATTGATGCATCCCTAACTGTGTTCTTAAGCGACGATTGATTTTCATGTGAATACCAGTGCTAGCGTGTAGACAAAGCAAATCATTAATCTGAATCTAAACTTTCTATTAACTATTCAGATTCTTATTTCCCTCCACTTCCCCCTTCTCTTCTCAAGGTCGCGGGATGGTTTCCCATGGCTTTTTGAAATTTTGCCTTGAGTTTTCTGCCGCTGACTGTATGGAGGCTCTGGTGGTTACTTCGCAGCAAGAAAACGAAAGTTGGACGAACCTGGATGGGCCACTCGGGGCATGATTCACATCACCAGGATTTATGTACTTTAGAAACGAAACAGTTAACCTAATCATCTCATTTTATTGCTAATTTAGAAAGGCTTTTCCCCGAGAAGTACGCTCTCACTTTTCTAAACTCACTGCTTATGACCCGAGCCTTTTATTCATCGCGCCATTACCGACAGCTAATCCCTCTCACTTATTGATAATTGGACAAAACTGGACAACATGCCAACTCCCGAACACCTCATGCCCCTGAGGCTTCTATTCAACTATTCCTCCCAAACCACATTGCTTTCCAAGTTTGGCTCTTTTATGGCCTATCAATAGGAAACCAGCGAGAGATTTTCTCACTGCTTAGGAATTTGCCCAATTTTAACCTACCCATTGAACGTCCTTCTTAGGAAGAACTACAGTGTACGTGGATCATACGTCTTCCTTTTCTCACACTTCTGTGAATAGCCTGCAATTCCTGTTTACTCAAATTATTGCTTTAGTGTATATATTTAAACCATAATTATACAATAAGTATCTCTTCCAGAACTTAGTTTGTTTTGTGGATCTGACGCAAATTCAATGGAGAGCTACCCCAGTGTCTGGGACTCATGCAGATTTATCACAGGATTAAGCCACAGGCACTACTTTCAATCTGCTTAATTAGTTCTTGAAATTATAGAAGCCTATGATTTGATACTAAATAGAAATCAATGCAATCCTTTCTTAAGGGGATATTCCATCAAAATTTGAATCTGTATTTCTACATGTACACGGAGTTTAGGAAGTATTTTCTGTCTTCCAGCTTAATAAACATATTTAATGGCATCTGTCTGCTTGAAACAAGCCTTGGGGCATATGTTAGGAAGCAAGGACAAAGACTTTGGCAACTGAATTATTACAGAATGAAATTAAATGCTTACAACTGGGTAGCATTCATAGATGCTCACAAAGAAAGGACAATACGGTTCACACATTCATGGCTTGAATTTATGCCCTTCCCAGTTCAATGGAATAGTGTTGGCTGCCTTTCACACCTCCACACAGCTGCAGAGAAAGCAGAGCCCAGGAAGGGGCACTGGAGCCTCTCTGCTTTGGTTCTCCTTCCGACCTTCTTTGCAAAAATAAAAATTTTCTTCCAACATGACCATGTTTCCTCCCAGCCTTTAACATACTTCACATGTTGCTTTCCCTAGAAGTCTGATATTAAAACACAGATGGGAAGCCATGCATTTTTATTAAATTTAAGCACTTATGTTTAGAAAGGATGGGAAAGTAGCCAATACATGGATGGAAATGACACTCAAGAGTTTTAAAATTGGCCATTTAAGGAAGCTAACTGACTCCAGTCACAGGAAGAAGAAGAAGAAGGAAAAAAAGCAGAATAAATATTAAATGGCAAACATGTGGGAAAACAGGCAGCACTTAGGGTTGTCTGCCATGTTAGAGCAGCATTCAGTCAGGCCTGGTGGCAGATCCCTATTTTCAAAGCCAAGGGATGAGGCAGGACAGTCTAGACAAGGACAGCCTGGGTCTGCACTGTGAGAACTCTTCTTGAGAAAACAGGGAGCTGTAGCATATTGGTAGAAAAATGGCTTAGTAGGCTCGAGGTCTTGATTTGATCCCCATTATTACAGTTAAAACATTTCAATATCTCTCCACCTAAGTATACTTCTTAAATCACCAAGCCCCAACTCTACTATAAATTAGATGGAGCCAGAGAATTGTCTTATTGACTGTTTTATCAGCACAGATGTGACGTTAATCAGTCTTCTTGTTTCTGTGATAGAATTCTATGACAAAGGCACATTAAGGTGGGGAATGGTTTATTTTGGCTAGAGGTTAGGGACTACAGTCCTTCATGGAAAGTCACGGTAGAGGAGCTTGAGCTGCCTGGTCACGTAACATCACAATCAGGAGGTAGAGAGCAATGAATGCATCTGCTCAGTGTCCTGTCTTGTTTTTACTGAGTCCAGGACTCCAGGTCTTGGGATGGTATTGCCCATATTTAGGGTAGGAACTCCTTGTCAATTAACCTAATCTAGATAATCCCTTTAAGACGAGACCAGAGATTTGTTTCCATCACGATTATAAATTTCATCAGGTTGACAATCAAGATAAATCACAGCAGATGTTGAGTAATTCATTTATTCAGCTACTCCCCAAATACAATCTCCCCTCAGCTCTGCTTTCAGACTGTCAATATCTCATCATTGGGCGGTTCCTGATAATGGGTGCAGAGAGGACGAGCATTTCAGAAAGATGACTCTTCTCCAAAAGGAATAGCCAGACTATCAACCCCCCAGCACCTGGGATCCCCACCATGATTCCAGCTCAGAGACCCTCACACACTATTTATGTGCCTTGCCACATCTAGCATGCTAATCTGTCTTCTGTTATTTCAGGTGAGAGTGTGATATGCCTTAGAAAAATTCGCAAAATAGTCTCATATTTATGTTTTTGTTTCGCTTGTTTTCTGTGTTTTTGAGAAAGAGTTTGTATAGCCTGGATCAGTTCTACTCTCTGTGTGCAGTCTTATCTGGCATTGAACTCTCTATCCTCCTGCCTCAGCCTCCTGGGAACAAGGATTGCACATTGTGTGACACTGCTTCCTATATTAAATAATATTCTGTTTTGGAGATATCATAAAAGGTCTTAGGTAAGATTCTATCTATGTATTTCACAAGTGGAGCTTTGTCATTTACTTTCTGGAATTAAGAAACAGGGAAATATCTGAATATAAACAGGCATTGTCTAGCACGCAAAGAGTTTTGGGTTTCATCCCAACAACATCCTGCCCCAGGAAGGCCAGAGGCATATGGAAAATGATTATTTAGTATATGAATTAGAACTGGTTACGCTGTCTGGATTTTCACTGTTTATTGTCCATTCTTTATACTTCCTAAACGCATCCACATGTTCCTTCCTTTTCTGCTTTGTTTGGGCTAGAAGCAACACTCAGTCCACTGAATACTCAGCTGGCTCACAAAAGGGTGCTACTCAAAATGTCAGGTGCCCACAGGGCTGCTTGGAGAGACTAGTGATGTTGGAGGTTGCCATATCTAACAGTCTTGTGGGCCATTTCAAACTGTTACAGCCATCCATCTGTAATGTGTTCAGTCTAGAAGAAATAAAAATAACCCATATATGAAGAATCATTGTTTGTGAAGCAAATGAATGAAGGTAACCCTAAAGGGCAGCTTTTATTAAAATATTATTGGAACAGAATTTGGATTCGTTTTCTTTTTAAGAGAGAGAAACAGAGAGAGAGAGACAGAGAGAAACAGAGAGACAGAGAGAAACAGAGAGAGACAGAGAGGTACATGGCAGCACACACATGGGGGAGAGGGATGTTTGTCTTTCTGAATAGCTCTTACTGTCCTGGAACTCACTATGTAGACCAGTCTGGTCTCAAACTCATAGAAACACACATGCCTCTGCCTCCAAAATACTGGGATTAAAGGCATATACCACAATGCTTGGGACATTTGAATTGACAGTGAATATTAAGTGAGAGTTTGCAAACCTAAAAGTCATTGGGGGTCTTGGGCATCCATGGTAGGTCCCATCAATTCACTTAAGCCCCTTCTACTGCAACTGACCCTATGGAACCTCTGGGACTCTGGCCCTTCCTGATAGGAAGATAGCTTAGTAGAATAATAATGTTGGGAGTTTTGGAGTGTTCCTGATACACAATTCACAATTACACTCTCATTTGTTTAGGACAAATGTGGCTGCACCTGGTTTGGAAGGCAGATCCTTTGTGATTTCCAAACTATGCAGAATTATTGTATTATTTTTCCTGAACATGAATTGTAAAGTAAACAGTGTTTATTTACCTTTGGGTTTGTATTAATGACATTGGGATAAAGTATTATTTTCCATTCTGTGAAGCAGATTGTGTGTGTGTGTGTGTGTGTGTGTGTGTGTGTGTGTGTGATGCTGGGGAGGATTCCAGGACCTTCTGCTTGCTGAACATACACCCTACCACTGAGATACACTCTTAGCAGATTTTTTAAAACAGTCATTTTCATTGACTGAGAAAGCTGTGCAGTGTTTGTCTTCAACCTAGACTTCTTTTTTTTTAATGGATTCCATTTATTTATATCTACCACATTTGAAGAATGTAGATATTTCAGATCCTGTACAGCAAGAACCATTAAAGGCAGTTCAAACTGACAGTATGCATGCTACACATAAATGTTGTCTCCAGAAGAAAACCAGATGATAATAATAATTGATTGATATGTTTTACTAATCAATAAACATCAAATCTAAGAAGGATAAGGTGTAAATGGAATCTTTCTAGTTAATCTTTCCCTCTTTTTATGTCAGGGGTTAAACGCAATGATGACTTTCAGGATGATTTCTAAGAACTGGTGGGATATTTTTTCACGAATACTTGTGTAATGTGGTGTATGTTGTGAATGTATGTGTGTGTGTGTGTGTGTGTGTGTGTATACAACCTCATGGGGAGACCAGAAGTTGATATCTTACTCCTCAGTTATTTTTCTTTCTGTTTACTGAGGCACTGTCTCTTGTTGAACTCAGCGCTCATGCATTCAATTAGTCTAGCTGGCCAGGTCGCCTGTGGTCTTCTCTGTCTCTACGTCTGCAGTGCTGGGACATAGTCAGGCTTCCATGCCCATCAGGCTTTTACGTGATCCAATCCCTGGTCTTTATGCCTTCATGGCAAACACTTTACCACTGAGCCTTTTCCCCAGCTCCCTGAATTATTGTTTAAAGGCCTATTTATGGCTCACCTTTTAATTAACAGGATTCCTAGTCAGAGAGTGCCTGGTTGTGATTGTCGTATAAAATTCAATCTATGTTATTTCATTTCATGTCAGACTCAGCTCAGCCCTAATGCAAGGCTTTGTGGAGAATCTCAGAAAACTCTACAATTTGTTTTAGGTTGTTTTCTTAATAAGTCTTAAACTTATACTATTAATACTTTCTAAACCTTGGTCTCAACTATGAGTTTCACTTTTTAAACCTATTATTAACCTATTTATTCATAAAGTTGTCACTACCATCACCAGTTTGGAAAGCTGAAATAAGCTTTAAGTTTACCTCAGGAATTCGCAAGTTCTACATGATGCAATTCTTTCACTAGTGAGGGCAGATCTCTGTGATCTCATTTACAGCAGGCTTCCTCCAGTTCTCAAGATACCTCTCTCTCAAGCTGTGGGAACATAATAAGTACTCTCAATCTTCTCTAAGCCTTCCCACCCTGACCAGAGAGAACCCTATCAGAAGTACTACAGTGGTACCATCTCAGGATCCTCTAAAAATGTCATCAGAAATGAACGTGTTTGCCTCACCAGAGGTTAAGACGGGAGGTGTCATAACCAAAGGCAATCTGTAACAGGCTTATACATGTGCTAGAAAGCCAAATTGTTTGAAACATGGAAGGGGGTTGTGTCTGAGGATGAGCAAAGAGGAATCAGTAGCTTCCTTTTTGGCAAGAGGGAGAGGTGTTCACTTTGGAGAACGTAAATGAATATGGTCCATCTAGGAGGAAGTGAACTGACATCACTCCAGGAGAAGCTGTGTTGGTAGCAGAAGAGTCATAATCCATCCAGCCAACCAGCAACCACAGGCAAAGCCACTTGAGCCAGGGGTTGTGGAAGCAGGAGGGAAAGTGTTAACAACGCCATCCCATTTCAACTGGGTTGCAGAGCTCCTATTAAAAAAATGGCAGTCCTATAAATGTTCTAGTATTGTCAGGAATGTTCTGTTGGATGACACGATGCTGTGATTTGTACACACAGCGGACCAGAGTTGATGGGTGAATGAAATGATCCATAACCCTCTTTGACACATTTAGAGCAGTTCAGCTGCACACCGAGAACAGTCCATCATTTGCACCCTTCTGTGAGCGCCGGCTTTACCAAGTGTTTCAATGAAATATGTGCAGCTTCCCATTTAAATTAGTACCACATGAACCATGAAGAACACCACAGGTATCTGTTGTAGCACCAGCCTAATGTAAAAGTGGCCTGTCTTGTAATGCTCTAACAGGAAAGACATACAACCGTTCATCTGTAACATATTAAAACCAGAAGAAATAAATTACTCCGTAGATGAAGAATTATGGCTTGTGGAGAAAACGTGCAAAGGTAGCCCTAAAAAGCAGCTTTTACTAAAAAATTATCGCAACAGCATTTGAATTCTTAATGCATATTAAACTGAGAACTTGTGACCATAAATCATCCTTTTTTTTTTTAAATGGAGAAAATGCAGCTAGAAGTTTTAGTAGACCTTTGTTTCATTTCTTCACTCTGGTGTGAGTGTTTGCATTGAGGAAAGCATGACTATGTGATGCCAAAAGCAGTGAGTCAGAGAAACTAGCCAAGATGAGCAAGAAGAGGAAGATGAACTTGCTTAGACTGGTGCCGGTTCCAGTGTTGGTTTCCTACTGTGATGCAATCAAAGTGTGACTATCTGCAGTGTAAGCAACAAAGCCAAGGTAGGAGAAAGGATGCTGTTCAAAGAACACACTAACGAACTAATAGTCGTCTTTGCTGAAATGTGTGGGACTTAAGAGTCTCTAAAAATCCTAAATCCCAGTGGATAACACACATGGCTGAGATTTAAGTTCTTCCCCTGTAACATTAAGACTTACACATAAAGAGTAACAGAAACTGCTTTAGTAACATGTTCCAAGCCCTTCCCCAAGCCAATCACAGAGAGAGAACTGGGTAACAAACTTTAATTTTCTGAAACACTTTGACAAGTCTGTCTCCATGTTCCCATCTGATTCTCTTATCCAATACAGCAGGCAGATGGGGCAATAATCACCATTCTGTTCACAACTGAGGAAACTAAGTTGCAGAGGAATGAAGTGGCCTGCCCCAGCTCAAGATGAGACAGGGAGAAGCTGAAAATTAGGATTTGACTTGCCTCCCAACTGGACATAACCATCGGGTAGATGGACGGCAGGCAGACAAGCCCAAGTCAGTGGTCCAGCTTCACCTGCTCTCTTCCTAATGACAGTCCTTATCCCCATCTTGGTCCACCCTCTGACAGTTCTTCATCCCATTCCTCCTTCCATGTCTCCAAGAGGATGTCTCCTTCCTCCCACCCTACTCCACCCTGCCAGGCCTCCCCATTCCTGGACCCTCAAATCTCTGGAGGATTAGGTGTGTCTTTTCTCACTGAGGCAAGACAAGGAAGTCCTCTGCTGTATCTATGTTGGAGTCCTCGGACCAGCTAATATCTGCTGCCTGGTTGGTGTCTCAGTGTCTGAGAGATCTCAGGGGTTCAGGTAAGTTGAGTCTGCTGGTCTTCCTCCTGGGATGCCCTCCTCCTCAACTTTTTCCAGCCTTTTCCTGGTTCAACCACAGGGGTCCCAGACTTCAGTTCATTGATTGGTTGTACGTATCTGCTTCTGTCTTGGTCAGCTGCTTGTTGGGCCTCTCAGAGGGCAGCTCCTGACTGTTGCCCTGCCTGCAGCAGATCTCTTGGGAGACCTTCAGACTATGGGGTCTTCAGAGGAACAGACAAGCTGATGGTCTGCCTCAGCAGAAGGTGTAAGCTGGAGATGTTCTTGGATCCTTACATACAAGTGAAATGTATTTATAAGCAACAATTTATCCAAAGTGACACCTTAGAGTTGAGTGTCATCTATTAGATAAAACTCTGTCATAGGAAATCCCAGGAACAATTCACAAGCTATAACATTTAGCTAGAAGGCATGTAGGTAATCAAAGTAACAGAAAATACAACTTCATCTTTAATCAATTCCCAAGAGACACAAAATGAAGAGTATCACAAACAGGGGTGAACATCTCAGAGGAAATTCTGCCTTTTATGTAATACATGTTATTCTGTCCTCTCCATGACTGTCTGTATCTAACTCAGTACACGCTGCTATATAGTGCAGCTCAGTGAAATAGAACCAAACTGTAGAGAAAGTCTTACCATAGTCACTCCGAAGCCTAAAGTGCATAAGTAGAAAATTGCCACCCACATATAAGTAGGAAGTATTTCAGGGGGAAATGTATTGCTTTTTGATGTCCCTGCTAACTCATGCCTTGTTTTAAAATTGCAGAGCATATAGAAGCTCATTATAGGAGAATGTAAACAGGGGATTGATGGGCCCTTCACTCAGGTGGAGGAATGGAGGGGATCTAAAGAAGGGACTCACCCCTGGGGGAGTAAAACAAGAACAGAGGTAGAGTAATCAAAAGTGATAATTTTTTCTAGCCTCCCCCCAGTGCTGACATGGGGTTTCTAAAAAGCCTACATTTTCAAGGAAGAGAGAGAGTGAAGGGGGAGTCAGAGCAGAGAGAGAGAGAGAGAGAGAGAGAGAGAGAGAGAGGAGAGAGGAATGGAGATAGGGAGAGGTGAGGGAGAAAGAGAAGTTAGATAAATATCACTTTCTTTGTCACATGACCTTTTGCCTATACTTGACTTTATGCTAATGAAGTGATTTTTGATCAGCCTCTAGATAGCTTGGATAAAACCAATGACAGGGCATAATCTTTACTGCCTAGCCTTAAAGGAGCAGGAGGAACAGGAATCTGGTAACATACAGGCTGAGACCTCCAGGGAGACTGGTAACCTGTGGTCTTGGAGATTATCAAGGTTGGGGATTATACCCAAGAAGATCCTGTGTCCAAAGGAATCTCTGGGTCTCTCTGATATCTTATCCTTCATGAGTTCCTTCCATACTATTGTTCTTGGATTGTTTCTGTCACAGTAAACAGATAACAAGTAGAACTAAGGCCCTTGAGCTGTTCTAGCTAACTGAGGAAACTGTGGGAACTTTGGCTTTATAAGAAGTCTAGAGAGATAATGGACTCCACACTTGAGACAAAGCAAGTTGATTTGTGGGGTCTGAAGTAACTGTAGATCAGTGTCTGAGTGCAGAAGACACAGTTATTACTAACTGAGTCGTATGAGGCAAATCCATATGTCAGTGTTTGAGGGTAAAGACATCTCAATGGTTGGTTGTGCCACTGCAGCTATTACATCTCATTAAAGCAATAATAGGGATATGATATAGACCCACCATTTTTTTAAACAGGTACTTTCATTAACTGGGACTGCATGGGATTTTCTGCTCAAGCTAGCTGTTTCTCTTCTCCTTCATTACTGCTTCCATTACTAGGAGCACAATTGCCAACTTGATGGGCTGCCTTAAAAGCACCCAGCTCTTCCATTCCTAGATGGTGTCTTTCTGGAAGAGAGGTTTGTTTCATTCCCAGAACACAAACTAAACAATACAAAATGGATGTTGCCTTGATTTGAGTGTGGATGAGTACATAGACACACATGTGTGTACACACGAATATATGAGCAAGTATGCTTTTGTGACAAGGACATAAAAGAGGGATTGTTTCATATGTAAGATCTGACTTCCACACTTCTATCTGAAGGCAAGGAAAAAGTAGCCAATTATTATAATTGTAATCATTTCGATAAAAATAGGGACTTTGGTTGGATATTAAAATCTAGAACTGCAGTGTGATGATTTCTGTTGTAATGATTTGGAGTCTGCGTTTTTTTGCTTGAAGTCTACATGTGTATCCATAGCATCCCATTTTCCTGCAGCTCCAATTATCACCAACCAGTTACTACAAAATAATTGTCAAGTGCTCTCTTAACTCTACCTTGGTTATTCATGTATTTTAGTTCCCTCCTGTTCCCTTCTCAATTACACTGCCCACACCTCATTAGCTTCCTAGATAGTCTCCCAAGGAGACCAACGAGAGCCACAGGACTCCACGGATTCCATTCCCTAAGAGTCTCACAGCTCCTCTCTTCCTCTGATTAAATTTCTTGACAATACCAACTGAGGATTACACTCCAGCTAGTGTCTGTCTAGCTCTGGTTTTTCATGTCTTCTCTTACCGAATACCTGCTGTTCTTATTTTTCTTCCAATCCTCCATCCTGGGATCTGCCCTTCTATGTAATTTTGGAATGAAGATTTCAGAAGGCAGGAGTGTTATCTGGTTCACTCATGTTTTCTGCTTTCCCCATTTCTCTTTGAGACCCTTCTCTTTGGACCATTTGTTCCCTCTTTTTATCTCCAGGTAAAACTTCTGTGTAATGTTAAACATCCAGGATACTCCTTTATTCCAATCATCATATCAAGTCTTGTTTTGGCCATTTTCTCCAGTATCTCCTTGATGTTTTGCCAGCAACTGTCAGTGCCTTGATAAAATCTACCTGCTTGGGCTTCCAAGCATCGACCTCTCTATATGAAGACTTGTGAAAGCATAAAGGAAGGACTAAGTTGCCTTTTTTATTGAGTCTTAAATTGATCAATCACATTAGTTTTTGGCTTTTTTTTTTTTCAAAAGCAGCTTGTACAATTCAGTTTGCACTTCTCAGTATATAACAACAGCTGCTCTAGCTGATCTGGAGTTTGCAGGAGAGAGTTTCAGGACTTTTCTTCTGCAGAAGTTGAAATCTGAAGGGAGAAGGGGAAAAAAAATCTCAGCTCACATCTGGGAAGTTTGGGTCATTCTGACATAGGTTAAGTTATTTTGTTAACTTCTAGTGTGTGCGCATGAGCTCATGCCTGTGTGCTTGTGAGAAAGTCCCTGCTTTTCCCATGACTAGAGCCCCAGCACAGTGAGTGACAAATGGCTGCTAGAGTCTTCACTGTGCTTTGGTTTGGCTGAAGCTACTTCCGTTGTGTGTGGAGAGAATTTGCTCATCCTCCCCAAACCCTCCACTTGTCTGCCAATATTTGATATCCCTTCTTCTGTCTTGTTTATTTTGTTTGTGGTAAATTATCCTTTTGGCAATGAGCCCTTGAAACAGACTTCACATTGATTTAAAAACAACACTGTGTTTGATCTGGCCAGAAGAAAAAGAAGGGCATAAAATTCCTCTGGATGATTGGGGCGGTGAAGGGGGATGGTAAGTCTAGTAATAAGGCTTAGCACAGATAATGAAATTTGAACGTCTACCACTAATACATATTCCATATGCTTGGTAGCTTCATCAATTTGTTTAAAAATAAGAGATGAGCAAAAATAAGATAATAGAGAAAAAGAAAAAAGAAAAAAGCACAATAACTACTGCATTTATAATTATCATATTTATTTGTGCTGATACTGCTCAGTAGAAACAGTATCCCAACTGGGATTTATATGATCAGCAGAGATTTTAAGTCTCCTGTAGGAAATCCCATATGCATTGTGGGTGGAATTATCTTTAAAAGGAATCAAAGATAGTGCCACGTAGTCTAGGTGCATGTTACAAAATTTCATTAAGGAGGGTCTTCTAGAGTAGTCCTTTAAAAATGAAGGCTAAAGGAAAATATTGCTAGTGGCAGAGGTTATACATACTTGAACAAGGAATTTCCTAGGGGCAGAATCAACACACCCTTTTGCTTAAGTAAAATATCCAAACTTGTAATGATACCATTCCATTATTGGCTGTTCTAACCAGAGTGTGGAAATAAAGAACATCGACTTAGCCAAGGAGTATTCAGAAATCCCAGGTCAACTCTGATAAGACACAGTCTACATCTCTTCTCTGTTCAAATTGGGGAATTCAAAGAGAGAGTATTTATCAAAATAGCAATAAAATAAATGAAATCTATATTAAGGCTTTAAGGGTTAAGTTTCAGAGAAAAACTGATAGATATTAAATTGTACGTCTTATTTTGATAATTCATTGTAAAAGGAACTAATGAGAGACAACAGATTGGGTTGAATATCAATGTTTATAATTCATTTGTAGCTTTTTCTATAAAAATTATACACATATAAACTTTTACCTCTACCTACTTACCTATAATTTTACACACGTTGGATTTATCTGTCTATAGATAACTTTACAACAACCAAAATACAGTGACATGTTGATATGTAATATTTTAAAACATTTGAGTATTTGTGAGTTCTAAACTTTAATGTGGGAAAAGAGTACTTCACAGAGCTAAAACCCTAATATATTTCAAATAGGGAGAAGGATAGATATCTAGTGTGGATCAAAAACTTACTCTGCAGTAAAACATACACACACACACACAGACGCACACACATATGAACACACACCACAAACACACAACACACACACATGTACACACATATACCACACACACACACACCACACACGCACACCACACACATACACACACACACACACCACACAGACACACACACCACACAGATGCACACACCTCTTTCACCAGATAGTTAGCATGAAAGCCTGCTGAATTGGTGGCAGGTTAGAGATCAGACAGGCTACATAGATTTTTTTTTGGTTTTTATTTGAAATTATTTATAGAATTTAGTTCATCAGAAGCATACAAATCCCGTGACAAATGGGCATTTCTACTCTGCTATCCTGTTGTTCCTGAGGCTGCTGGAAAGAAGTACACAGGGCAGGACGTAGGAAAGCAATTCGGAAAATCTGATTGAGATGACCAATCAGGCTGTGTTTGCTCTCTTCTTTCCCAGCTGTGCACTGGTTTTAAGCATCATATTCCAATTCACTGATGAAAGAGCTGAGGAGCAGCGTCACAAGGACAATCTTCTTGATCTCTGGTTATTTTCTCTTATTAGATAATGCTCTACTGGGACAGGGACTATTTGCAGGGTCACTCTCAAAAGGCATCCTTTCATTTCTGTTATAAATTCATATGTAGAAGTATACAATTTTACTTAATTTTTTATTTAAAATATTTAACATATATTCTTTGACTTATGCCTTTACAAATGCATTCTGGTCCTTTCTATCCCCAGGTTTTCAATCCCACTTCACAGACACACGTCATCCACAAGTCCTCTCCCCCTTTCTCTTAAAACAAAAAATAAATAATACATAACCCACTGAGTCCGTTTAGTGCCCCCTGCTGGTGTGTCAACTGATCTTGTTGGCTTATGCTCAAGTAGATAACCATAGCTGCTGGGAATTCATGTGCTCAATACACATATCACCCCTCCACATCCTACGCCACATATATGTTTTCTGCCTCTTCTCCTGTGATGTTCCCAGCACTGGCTAATTACATATCAACTTGACACAGGTTACAGTCCTTTAGAAGAGGAAACATCAATTGAGAAATTTCCTCCATCAGATTGGCCTAAGGGAAAGTCTATGGCACATCTTCTTGCATGATGATGGGTTTGAGGGGGCCCAGATGACAGTGGATGATGACATTCTTGGCTGTTGGTTTGGGGTACTATGGGGAAGCAAGATGAGAAAGACATAAAGAGCAAGCCAGTAAGCAGCACACCTCCTGCATCCAGGTTGCTACTTGGAGGTCCTTTCCTGACTTCACTGCATGCTGGCCTACAAACTGTAAAATGAGATAATGCATCTCCTCTCCTAGTTGCTAATAGACATGTTGTATTTTTCTCAGAAATAGAAACAGCACCTAAGATAGAAATTGGTACCAGGTTGTGGAACATTGCTATAACAGAGTTGGTCAGGTGCTTGGTGGAGTGCTGTGGAAGACTTATGGGATAGAAAAGCCATTGCATGTTCAAAGACAGGTGAGCTGTTATGGGAACTGGAGGATGTTGTGAGAAAAAAATAGGGTTGACAAGTGAGGCCTAGCTTATAACATTATGGAGGGAAGTTTGAGAATCACTTAATGATTTCCACTTGGTATCTTGAATTTAAAAATCTCTGGTTAAGTTCACCTAGGGTTGAAGAACTATCTATGGTTAACTAGATACTAGAACTACTGATGTAAAGCTTTTGCTAGGACAATTGATGTTGGTGACCAGGAACCGGAGAAATTAGCCATGATTAAGAAAAGACCAAACCATCAAGAATCATAAACACTAAGAATATTTCCTCAGAACATTTCCATAGCACACAGAAGCTATGATCTAGAGGGGAACAAAGTTTTATTTCATACTAGCCAAATTTGGTAGTGTAGTAGTAAACCAGGTGGTACTAGTTTTGAAGGAGACACAGAGAGCAACTGAAGTCTGCCACTGTGTGGATAGGTTAGAGTCCTTAAAGAGAGGCTGGTAGAGCTCATTAGCTCTCAGATGCAACTGAAGCTTTTGGGTAAAGAAGTCATGGAAGTAATTTGAGGCTTGGAACTACTTGGTAAGATCAGATTTTCAGAAGGGAGCCTGGGAAGGGACTATTAGTTGCAGTAAAGACCTGATCATTTTGCAAATGACAGTGTGGGACAATTCCCAAAGACATCAACAGCTGTAGACTGGAGCCAGCTTGAGCATATGAGAGAAACTGCACGTGCTATAGATGGCTGTTCAAGCCCTTTGCAGAAGCAGAGAGGCTCATGAATGAATCTCACATATCAATCACTGAACTTTTTACACTGTGGAATTTTGGTTTTACATTGATTTGATTTTTAATCGTGCCCTGGCACTTCCTTCTTGATGTAAAAAAATAGGTAATTTATTTTTGATTTTACAAGAGTTCACAGTTCAGAGATTTTAGAGTTTTAGAGAGACTGAAATTTTAGAACAACATTGGATATTTTTATGAGAGTTTGGGAATTTTTAAAAGACTGACATTTTACAGTTTGAATTTTTAAAGACTATAGGACTTTTCAAGATTGGAATATGTTTTATATTGTGATATTGACATTAATGGCATCCTGGGAGCAGCACTAGACTATGGAATACACCTGTAATAGTATGGAGGCTGTTGGACAACACATCCACTTAGCCAGACAGCAGTAGCAGGTTCTCCCCCCAGGACCTATACCCTCCCAAACCAAACCATGTGCTTTTGACTAGGAATACAGTACCAGACATAATACTGTCTATGGAGGATGAAAAGAGGGAGAGGTGGAAAAAGAGGGGAAGAATCAGGTATGGGAGGAGATGGAAGAGATGTACAGAGGGTCAACAGAGGTGTGTAGCAATGGGGGGTGGTGAGCTGGGGGACAGAAAGTCCCAGACGCCAGGAAATCAAGAGCCTCCCACAGGGATGACCTTAGCTGAAATATCCCACAAAGGAGAGGAAGAACCTGTGGAGACTCTATTCAGAGGTTAGACATGTCTCCTACCCCTGGTTGAGGGATCTGGCCACTAACCCAGAATTACTCCTGTCTAAAGGAAATACGGGGACAAAGAATGGAGCAGAGACTGAAGGAAAGGCCATCCAGAGACTGCTTCACCTGTGGCTGTATCCCACTTGCAGACACCAAACCCAGAAACTATTGCGGATGCCAAGAAGTGCTTGCTGACAAGAGCCTGATACAGCTGTCTCCTGAGAGGCTCTGCCAGATCCTGACCAATACAGATGGGGATACCCACAGCCAACCATTGGATTGAACACAGGGACCACAATGGAGGAGTTAGGGGAAGGACTGAAGGAGCTGAAGGGGCCTTATCTGGCATCAGTGGGAAGGATGGCTCTTGGTCCTGTGAAGGCTTGATGCCCCAGTGTAGATGAATGCTAGGGTGATGAGGTGGGAGTGGGAGCACCCTCATAGATGTAGAGTAAGGGAGTATGCCATAGGGGGTTTGCAGAGGAGCAAAGGGGCTAACACTTGAAATGTAAATAAATAAAATATCCAATTAAAAAATCTTTTTAAAAAAGAATAAAAATAAATTACTTAATTAAAAAAAACTGTCTATGGAGTAGTGATATGATAAGACGCTAACCAAAAAAACAACTTAGAGAGAAGGGTATTTATTCGACTGACATGTGTTGATCATAGTCTATCACTGAGGAAAGTCAAGTCAGGAACGTAAGCAGGAATAGAGGTAGGAACCTGGAAGTAGGAACTGAAGCAGAGACCACAGAGGAATGGAACTCATTAGCTTTCTCTTCATAGTCTACTCAGCTTACTTTCTATATTCAACCCAGGACCAATTGTCCAGAGGTAGAACTTTCAGCAATTGGGATGGATCTTTTAACATGAAGGACTAATCAAGAAAATCCCCCACAGACTTGCCTACAGGGAAATCTGATGAGGGCATTTTTTCAATTGAGATCCTTCTCCCAGATGACTCTAGCTTGTGTCAAGTTGGCAAACCCTAGAAAGCATAAGCATAACCTGGTATGAAAGCAAATATTTATTCCTACAACAGTCTTGCCCCCGTTGTATGAATATGCACTACTTGCGTGCCCCATCTTCCCCAGTGGCCTGCATCACACCTACAAGCACTGTGTCTAGCCAGTAGGGGGGAAGTTCCCATGTGAGTTCTAGCTTGATTTTTCTATGCCTGTAAGCAAAGAGTACTGTGCCTTTCGCAATGGAGCCTTGGTGTCTGGCTATGATGGATAACCCAGAGCAATCAAAGTAGAAGAGGCATATCATTTTAGATTGTGGACACAGTGTAAATACCAAGGGTTTCAATTAAACTCCATTTAAGTGAAAGTAAGCAGTGACCTAATGATTGATAAAAATGTAATGTGTAGAAATTATTCTCTCAGCACTCCAAAACTCATTATTTTGTGATTATATGCTTGTCATTTCCTACATTTTGTTTGTACTTCCATATTTGAATCAATGGAATTCCTTTATTCTTTTGAGTAGCAGTAGTGTGCTTGATACTGGGGAGACAGTACTGAATAGGGGAGATAATATTCACCTGTCACCGAATAGAGAGCTGAAATGGAATATAGTCACCAAATGGTAGTAACATAATTAAACATCAAAATAATAATGATGATAATAATGACCATGTAGAACATAGTCACTGGAGCTACACAAGAAAAGCCCAAGGATTGGGAGGTTCTAACAGGAAGAAATGTAGTGCATCTACCTTGGTTGTAAAAGAATGTTATAGCTGCTAAATATACACTGAAGTTTTGGTACACCGAATGAAGACTCTCAAAGCAAACTATTCAATCTAAATGTTATATATGTCATTATGGTCTATCTTTATTGAGCATTGCTGGTTTATATCAAATCATAGAATAGGGCCGACAGTACCTTGGATGGAATGTGAAGACAGAATGAATAAAGGCAGTAGCATAGAGCTGGTAAGAAGACAAAAGTCTAACAGTGGTGAGTAGCTTTATGTTAACTTAGGCTATAGGCATCTGAGAAGAAGGAACTGTGATTAAGAAAATGTTCCAGCTGGGTGGTGATGGCGCACGCCTTTAATCCCAGCACTTGGGAGGCAGAGGCAGGCGGATTTCTGAGTTTGAGGCCAGCTTGGTGTACAGAGTGAGTTCCAGGACAGCCAGGGCTACACAGAGAAATCCTGTCTCGAAAATACAAACAAACAAAAAAAACCAAACAAACAAAAAAAACAAAACAAAACAAAAGAAAGAAAGAAAATGCTCCATAAGTAGGGCTGCAGGCAAGAGCAGCCATAGAGCAATTTCTCAATGATCAATGGGGGAGGGCACAGCCCGTTGTTGTTGGGACCATCCATGGCTGGAGGTCCAGGGTTCTATAGAAATTCAGGTTGAGCAACTCATGAGGAGCCAGCCAACAAGCATCACTCCTCATGGCCTCTGCATCAGCTCCTGCTTCCAGCCCTTCCAAGAGTTCCAGTCCTAATTTCCTTTGACGATGAACTGTGATGTGGAAACATAAGTTGTTCCTTTTCCCCACAGCTTGCTTTGAGCATGGTGTTTCATAACAGCAAAGGGAACCCACACTTAAGGTACTGACTGAGGTCAATAACAGTGCTGCTGTGTTGTACTGGATTGGGTTTCTCTAAACAATATCCAATTAAATTAAAATTAGAAACTCTTACTTCTCTCTCTATTTTCCACCTGGCAAATAACATGTATTGAGTGGTTCATTTTTGAACAAAGTTAAAAATGAAAACTACACAAGGAGACACATTTTTAGAATGTAATCATTTGAAAGAAACTTCTGGAGGTTATGATAGAAATGCTCTTCAAGAGTAATAATTTAGGAGAAGTCTCAGCAGTACATTCTGATTTTTAGGATAAAATAAACTGGGAGCCAGGAGCATCCTCTCATCACTGGAAAAAGGAAGCACATATCTCCCTCTGTGGTGCATGTATATTTTATTGATAAAGTATAAAATTTCACTAATCTGAAGCATTACTTAGAACAAAGTATTAGCATCATGGGGCTCTCATTGTCTTGATCCTAGCTTGCTAAGGTTATGCAGGCTCTACTCAAGAGAAACGAGTTAAGAGCCTAATTTAAGAGTGTAGAAGTTAAAGCTTATTGTTACTTTTGAAAATGATTGTTTTCATGATAAGCAAGTAGAAGACACATAGAGAGTTTCATGAGGGTAACAACCTCAAATATAGAGCAGATAGAGTCCAGAGACCTCTGGCTAAGGATTAATCTAACCTTTCATCTTGATTAGATTGACAAAGGCCTGCATTAGGCAAGTACACCTCTGTATGTATCTGTGAGACCTTTCAATCCTGAGCAGTTGACTTCATGTATAGATGAACTCAGCAATGGATTCAAATTTTGAATAGACTGTGGAGGAACAGTAGAGCATCCTGACTGGTGGGAGGAATAGGCAACTACAGGTGGGTTCCAGTGCTGCATCAGACATGGCCACATACAATTACTCTTCTTTCTCTGCCCCTGTCTTTTTTTAGGTATGTGTTGTTTCGCTTCCTTCTCTTCACACTTCAGTCACTATAGTATTTGGACTCATAATGTGCTCAAAACCGAAGCCAAAACACAATGGACTGAGTTTTCTACAACTGTGAACGAAAGAAAATATCTTCTCCTGTTAATTTGTTTCTCTGAGTTATTTTTGTACAGGGTACACAAAAGTAACTACCATTGCAAAACAAAACAAAACAATAACAAACAAACAAATAAAAACAAACAAAAAACCATATATTGCAGGTAATCCTGCAAGAAAGCTCTTCAGACTGAAATCAATTAACCTAGGAGGATAATTAAATTTTGTGTGAAAAAGCCAAGGCATTAGTAAAGGCAACTATACAATTATTAAGAACAGTATAAAAGGAAAATTTCTTTTTTCTCAGCTGATTTCAAAAACAAGTATAAGAAATAGTATACATTAAATTGGACATGTAAAACTTATTAGTATAATATATTTTAAAGCTAAAATGCAAAGAAGGCATATGGAACAAAACTATCTTTAAATAAAGAAATAACAGTACATAGGAACACAAATACACAAATGAAGATAATAGCAATGGTGTTCATAGAGATTAATATGATAAACACTATATATTCATCAATCTTAGATTCTTTACAGGAAAAAAGTATAGAGAATAGTAATTGCAATGATATATTATTGCTTTTTTGATTTTATAAGATGTACAAATGCAAGGTGCTTAACAATAATAGTAGTTAATAAAGGAAGAAGTAATTAAGTCCTATAAGAATAACTCTTTTATATTTCATTGAAAATAATTTTTATAAAGCTACAAATTATGTTGCAATTTATAGTATGTTCCCCAAAAAAACTGCTAAGAAAATAACAATATATATATGTAAAATACATCTGATAACTATATATGATATATAAATTTATATGATAAAAATTTAAAGAAAAAATCTATACTTGAAGATACAAACTTTAGAAAGATAATTAGTAAACCAAGATATTTAAGTCTTATAGAAAAATAACTAAAATAGCAGCATAAATGTAAATATACCAGTAATAACATTAAATATTAATGGATTAAATTTCCAACCAATTTTCTCAAACTAGATACACATCAAATCCCAATTAGGTTCTTATTTATAAGAATTAAACTTTAAATTTAAAGATATAAGATGCTATGTATTAAATAAAGCTATAACACATTTATGTGAACTAAGTCCAAGTTGGGTTAATATGTGTTTTAATTTCCTGAAGTTGCCACATTTAATACCACAAACTAGATGACTTAAAACATCACACACTTTCGTTTGTCTACTAGTTCCGGGGGTCAGATGACAGAGATCAATTCTATTGAATGTGATGGAGGCCAGATAATCAGCATATCGACCCACATTAAGACTGAGGGTTTTATCACCTTGGCAAAGGTAGGGTAACACAGATTCTAGAGGTCAGGAGCTGATTAGCTTGTAGGGCTGTAACCTGAGTCCTAGGAGAGCACTTCTCTGGTTTGTGAATGGTCACATCACCAAAACACATTCACCCTGACTCAAGGTCAAGCTAGTGTCAATAACTTCAGTATTATATGCCACCATAATGTATATATTATGTGAAGTAGGACAAAAATCTTATCCATCTTAAGGCCTGTAATACTAAAAAGTAATTCTCCCAAAATGCAGTTATGTGATGAAAATAACATAACAAATATTTTCATTTACCTTCTAAAATGGGGATGGAATTATAGGTGAAGATGCGTTCCTCTCATAAGCATTTTATTATCCATAACCACTAGGTGATGACACTTAATTTTCCTAACTGGACTAAGTTTTTATTTAAAGATCTATCCTGAGATTCTGTATATCTATTCTCTGGTGTGATCATATTACTCTTGATTTGTACTTCTATCCTATCAGGCTAACAGCTGCACCCAAATAATCATATACTTCATATGACAGCACACATTCAAAGCCAAGTAATTTCATAATTTGTGGGTATTTCTCCTATGTAAATAGATTTTAGGCACTTACTTAAAATCTCCTTGTTTCGCAAGTCTGCTTTATTAACTTTCAGACATCATGACAAAATACTTGCAATGACAGTTGTGTCTTGAATGAGAAATGTCACTCACAGGCTCCTGTATCTGGAACGTGGTCCTCAGCTGTTTTGGGAAGGCTGTGGAACATTTAGGATATGGGGTCCTTGTGAAGGAAGTGAGCCACAGTGACATGAGTAGTAAGACTTTATAAGCCTGGCCTTTTGCATTTTCTGCTTCCTGATTACAGATGCAGTGTGACCCACAGTCTTCTTTTCATGATGCCATGTCTTCTTAACCACAATGGACAGCATCTACTCAAGCAAGAAGCCAAACAAACATGCACAAAACCCAAAACAAAACCGATCAAAACAAAACAAAAATCCCCAACCAACCAACCAACCAACCAACCAAATCTTTCTTCCTTAACTTGTCATATATATATATATATATATATATATATATA